>OX457039.1:60770757-60808257 GCA_949752735.1 Lumbricus terrestris
GGAGGGAGGTAGGGAGGGAGCGAGGGAGGGAGGGGATGGGATGGGATGGGAAATTGAGGGGAGTAAGGGATGGGAGGGGAGGGGTATGGAGGTAGTGAGGTACATAAGAACGTAGAGAGGGAGGCAGGGTAGGGAGGTAGGGAAGGCGGGAAGTCTTTTCAGCCACAGCAACGCGTGGCCGGGTACAGCTAGTATATTAGGGTTGTCCAGAAAAACAAAAAGTTTCAGAAAACACCCAAAGTGAAGTTTTTCCCATGATTTTATTCATGTGTGGCCTACAGATATTTTTTGCAGAATTTTAAAATGTCATCCTGAGGTCTCTCATGGCCCCTGAACTTAGGGACCGATTTTGATAGAAATCGCACTGTATTTTCAATACGAACAACTGATAGCGAAGCAGATAGGACTCACAGTTGCACTATTAGACACCAAACTGATATAATTTTCATTACTCTTGACTAATCAGCAATAAAACAAGTTGAAATGTACTATCTGAGCAATATAAGGGACCGTCCATAAATGACGTCACGCAATTTAGGACGATTTTTGACCCCGAACCCTCTCGTTACACGTCGTCACAAAATTCATACGATATCTAGTAAGAAACTGTCACAAACAGTCACAGATGTGTGACCTGGCCCCTCCCTCAGGGTGCGTGACGTCATTTATAGACGGTCCCCAATGAAGTATCAATACGCACCCGCCGCAGGCGTCGCAACATATGGTTCGCACCCCTATTTTTCACATAATGTTTGTAATGCGACTGGTGTGAATGCCTTGACACAAAGCCTGTAATGTTATGCTTAAAGATGTCGACTCTCCAACAGCACCCAGATTTATTCGTACTGTCTTGCTTAATGTCTTCTTGTCAAAAGTTTGGAATTGCTTCATGTGCTCTTTGACACCCTGCAAAGGCCATGGAGGATCTCTGTTCAGGATCGGTCGTAATAATGGTTGCAAAGTATGATATAAGCTTCAGTCCACACTCATATGTGTCGTTTGCTGATGCTTTGTCCATGACATGATTGATTTTAGTGTAGTTGATAATGGCAGTTGTCAAAACTGAAATTAATTAACTTGGCAAACACCGATGGAACCCAGGGCAAGAATCCCCAGGGTGGTTGGGGGTTTCAACCCTCCAGTCTTTCCTACGGACCCATAGTAAAGTATGTTTTTCACACGCCAATTCCTAGTGGATCATAGGCCAACCCACCCCGTTATTTGTCCACAATTCTCACACTGGTGGTACCTCACGGAAGAAATTGTTCCGTTTGTTCTTTTGAGAAAAAATCCCATGATAGCAAGAATTAGCGACTCGATTATTAGCAACACCACTGCATGCCTAAGACCATCTACAAGTTTCGATAGGTCTTGCCTTGAAGCAAGTTGCTCGCGATACAACCTTAACGAACTTAACTGACCCAGAATCACACTGCTGGATATCAGCAATGACTGGCTAGTTAAGCCAGCCAATCAATGGTCATGTGACCAAACATACGTTTCAGCTGAGAAATTGTTTCGTGCTGTCAAAGTTGTAAAGGACACAGCTGAGCATGGACTGAAGCTTATTATCAGACTTTGCAACCATTATTACGACCGATCTTGAACAAAGATCCTCCATGACTTTTACAGGATGTCGAAGAGCGCATGAAGCTATTCCAAACTTTTGACAAGAAGACATCAAGCAGGTGTCCCGTAATCATAGTCTGGGTGCCGTTGCAGAGTCGACATCTTTAAGCATATAAGCTTTATATCAAGGCATTCGCAACAGTCGCATTACTAACATTATGTGAAAAATAGAGATGTGAACCATATGATGCGACGCCTGCGGCGGGTGCGTATTGATACTTCATTGGGGACCGTCCATAAATGACGTCACGCACCCTGGGGAAGGACCGGGTCACATATCTGTGACTATTTGTGACAGTTTCTTACTAGATATCGTATGAATTTTGTGACGACGTGTAACGAGAGGGTTCGGGGTCAAAAATCGTCCTAAATTGCGTGACGTCATTTATGGACGGTCCCTTATATTGCTCAGATAGTACATTTCAACTTGTTTTATTGCTGATCAGTCAAGAGTAATGAAAATTATACCAGTTTGGTGTCTAATAGTGCAACTGTGAGTGCTATCTGATTCGCTATCAGTTGTTCGTATTGAAAATACAGTGCGATTTCTACCAAAATCGGTCCCTAAGTTCAGGGGCCATGAGGGACCTCAGGATGACATTTTTAAATTCTGTAAAAAATATCTGTAGGCCACACATGAATAAAATCATGGGAAAAACTTCACTTTGGGTGTTTTCTGAAACTTTTTGTTTTTCTGGACAACCCTATAGTATATATATATATATAAAGTTTCTCCTTATGCTCTGGTTTTATCTGTGAATTGTGTAAACAGTTATAATAAAGTTTACAAAATCACCCTATATTGAAACTATGTAGGACTGACATTCATGAAATACTGTCCTCTGAAAAAGTCGTCACGTTAAAAGTGTCGTGAGTTCTTCACACCCCTCTATAATTATCTAAGGACGCGTACGTCACTCCACGCCTCAAGAAGCCGACGCTTCCTCGCTGTGGTCTCTCGAGTTACCGACCGATCTCAAACCTGCCGTTCTTGTCAAAGCTTCTCGAACGTGTAGCCAGCATCCAGCTGACCGAGTACCTGTCGTCGACCGGTCTTCTACCAGCCAATCAGTCGGCCTATCGGAGTTGTCATTCAACAGAGACCGCACTGAAGGTAGTCAATGACATCATCGAGGCGATCGACGCAGGTAACCACGCTTTGCTCGGTCTGCTGGACCTCTCAGCCGCGTTCGATACCGTCGACCATGACATCTTGGTTGAGCGCTTATCAAGAACATTCGGGATCCGATCGGTCGCGCTCGACTGGCTCCACTCTTACCTCAGTGGTCGCCAGCAGTCAGTGCTCTTCGACGGGGTTCTTTCATCCGTCCGCTCCCTCGTCTGTGGAGTCCCTCAGGGCTCCGTGCTCGGCCCGCTACTTTTCCTACTCTACACCGCCGATGTGGGAGAGCTTGCTACGAGTCTCGGCCTGTCATCACACTTCTACGCCGATGACACGCAGCTCTACACGTCAGGACTTCCATCAACGGTTGTACAACAGCGGCAGCGAATGGAGCTTGGTATTGAGCGGATCGCAGAGTGGATGAGATCGAACAGACTGAGGCTCAACCCCGAGAAGACAGACTTTCTGTGGTGCGCAACCAGCAGACGGTGCCCTCATCTTGATACCGGTGCGCTCAGCGTCTGCGGGGCTTCAATCACGCCTTCGACCTCGGTGCGTGATCTGGGCGTTGTGCTGGAGTCTGACTTATCCATGAGGCGCCATGTGGCTAGGACGGTCAGCAACTGTTTACGCCAGCTCCGTCTCATCAGGAGCTGTATCAAGTCCTTGCCTTTCGAGGCCGCTAGAGCAGCCGTCGCTGCTTTCGTCATCTCTTAAGTGGACCGCTGTAACAGTCTGCTGGCCGGAGCACCTGCGTGTCTCTTGGACGGACTTCAGTCGGTGCTAAATGCCGCGGCGAAGCTCATTTGTAATAGGAGGAAATATGATCATGTTACACCACTCCTACGCGACGTCTTACATTGGCTGCCTGTCCCGTTCCGAATTGAGTTCAAGCTCAGTTTGCTGGTCTACAAATCGCTTCATGGGACAGCGCCTGAATACATCCGCGAGTACTGTTCCGAGACCCATTCCTCCGCTTCAGGGTTGCGACTCAGGTCGCTTGGGAAGACCGACCTTCGTGTAAGGCGGATGAGGACACGTTTCGGCGACCGCGCATTCTCGGTTGCTGGTCCCAGATGCTGGAACAGTCTTCCACCGGACATTAGACTGGCCGCCTCAGTGGACTCTTTTAAAACAAAGCTTAAAACTTATCAGTTTGCTAAGGCGTATCCCGCAGTCGGCCGTTTGTGAGGCGCCCTTGTAGCGGTATGGCCGCGTTACGGCGCCATATAAATTGTCATTATTATTATTATTTTTATTATTATTATTATTATTATTATATCTGTCAGCCACAAAATACAGATAGCCTACTTTGTGATAGGCCGCTAAAGATTTCAGTATGATTATGCAAAAATATAGCAGACTACAACAAAGCAAAATATAGCTAAATCTGAGATGGGTCAGTTAATGGTCTTCGGTGATTTCACACGTACATACCCTAGTGCCTAAAACTTGAAGTTTAAAAATTACATTGATTGCACTTGCCATCAAGCGTGCTCAGTGAAATGCCCTTGGTGGTTATTTTTCATTTGATGTGCCAGTGTTGGGAAACAATATTGATTATAGTCTTTGGTTAATTGTGACGTTGTGTGTTTTTATTACAGTGCACTCCCATATACTGGAACCAGCATGAACACCTTAGAATTTGTTCAATTGTGAATAGAATTTCCTATCAATTGCTATATAACTTAGAAAAATGTTTCGTTACAACAGTACTAAGTTTCTCCTTATGCTCCGGTTTATCTGGCATCTATGATTCTATGTAATAACTCTATCATAAATTGCTCCTGCTGTTTCCACATAAATATCTAATGTTGTCATTACCTTTCGATAATTTCTTAAAAACTGATGACCTTTTTTCTGAAATCTTCACAAAATGTCACCAATTAATTAATTCTATTTTCCCCACAATTTTCCATTTGGGGGATAGGCGCTTTCATGGTTTTATTTCATGGTTTTTACATCATGTGCTCAAAAATGCATTATTATTATTTTTTACATTTTCCATTGCTACTGCCTTGTATTTAAATGCAAATTGGGGTCATGCAGGGCTGAGGTGATAACACCGGTCGTCGTCGGAAGCCAGGGCCGACCGGCAGGGTGACAAAAGGAATTATGTATAATTATGGTTGGCCAGTGAATAGGGAGAGACAAGATTCAGGCACCTGAGGCTGAACACAAGCAGTCAACGAACCTTTTGTCTGCGGGCAAGGGAGACTCTGTCATGGTGAGGCTGGCTATGAAAAGGAGAATGGTCGGCTCTTGGCAAGGAAAACCATGTATTCGACAAAACTGGTACCAGGCATGGAGTTTAATCCCCAGAAAGAATCCACAAATTTGAAGCTTTATATTTTTATAATATCATGGCCTTAAATTCCAAGCTTCTAATAAAGCACTACCGGAAAGTGTTATCACTCAGAAGGCTATAGGTCTATCATCGTGAATATAGGCTAATTGGCAAATTGCAAGTGCGAGAAAAACTGACAAGTGCACGGATAAGTAAAATTATGTCTAAGGTCTAACTGGAAGTGAAATTATTTGAGAATTAGAAGTAGACGTAGAAGTGAAATCACGTCAACAGGACTGAATAAAAACCAGAATGAAAATTACCCTAGGAACTAAAATATCACTGATTCCTGTACTATAAAATATAACTGATTCCTGCTCTATGGATATAAAAGTTTTCAATTGAACTTCTGAGGCTGCAGGACTTATCATTTCAAAGTATTCCCATTTCGTCTCAGTGCATGTAGCAGCCTTCTCCAAATAAACTATCTACTGCTTTTTCATAAACCACAAAGTCCTGTTTTTTTAAATATGGCTCTCTTTTTCTTCGGTGCTATAGGAATTACTAATTACACTACATTGCATTATCAGCATTGTAAAAACTAAATTAAATTATAAATTATTCTGTAACCTACCATCATTATGATGTTGCGTTCCACTTTCATACATAGAGCTAATAAGTATATTAAAGTTTAGTATTCTTACGGATAACATTACTGTTATGCCACATTTGAAGTGGTGGATTTTGCGAGAATGTTCTACAGCCATGATGTTCGTGACTGACTTGTTGTGTTGGTATTTCTGCTGCAGGACTTATCAACACGTGAGGAAAAACGTAAAATCACAGGGCCGGAATTCTCCATCAACTGTTTCAAGTTTCACGTCAAAGTTGCAGACAATAAGCAATCTTCCGAAGCATGAACTGTATACACCACTCTGATTGTGCATTCTCTCAGTCGGAATATTATTCGGAGCTGATAATAAGACGCTTCTGTTTCAACTTGTCCACCTGTTTTCAGATTTCTGACTGAATTTTATTCTTGTTGTATGCATTATGATAATGACAATATAGAAGTTTTGGACTTAATAGCCTTGCAGTATGCTACATTGTTGAATGATATGGATCGACAGTATTGACTTCGTTCTACAAATGCCAGTTTTTTAGTTGATGTTACAGTTTAAAATCGTATTTTCATTTCCTCACTAGTTACATGTAGTTTGAAAAAAGACTGTAATGGAGTAGTACGTGATGAATTTCTAAAAATCACGTGTGCTGCACATGATGTACAAATATTTTGTACATGTAAGAAATTTCCTATTTTTTTAGGGGAAGGTATTTGTTAATAATTATTCAGCAACGTTTTGTCATTTGTTTATTGATAAATGATATGATGCATGGCACCATTTCAGAATCATATCTAATTATTCCTCAATATTCATATAAATATGTGTCTTATAGGATTATCCACTGGGTACCCGATAAGATGTAATATTTATTGTATGATGCCATAATCAATACTTGTGGAATAATAACAGTTTTAAGCCAGATGATGGTTTTGTATGATTGCTGCAGCATAATTCCTTTGAACAGTTTAATTTTTTACAGTATTTTCTGGACTAGGATTTCGCTTTTTTCCCTTTGTGCATGCAGGCTAATTTTTGTAATCGAACTTTTCAAATTATACAGCTATGACCGTTTTCTGTCATTAAATATTGTGAATATGATTTCTCTTGCATACTTGACGTGTAGGTTAGGCAAACCCTTGAATTTTTTTTATAGCACCACCACCCAAATGAGTGGGAATTTCCAATAATGAGCTTAAGTGGAGATTTCCAAAGAAGGGATGGCATATTCCATAATGAGTCAACGTGGAAGTTTCCAAAGAATAAGTAGCATTTCCCACCATTGAGCCAAAGTGGAAATTTCTAAAGTAGGAGTGACAATTTCCACCATTGAGCCAAAGGGGAAGTTTCCAAAGAACTATTGGTTATTTCCACCAATGAACCCAGATGGAAATATCCTAAGAATTAATTGTTTTCTCCACGATTGAGCTAAGATGGAAATTTCCAAAGAATTAATGGTTTTCTCCACGATTGAGCTAAGATGGAAATTTCCAAGGAATTAATGGTTCTCTCCACGATTGAGCTAAGATGGAAATTTCCAAAGAATTAATGGTTCTCTCCACGATTGAGCAAGGATGGAAGTTTCCAAGGAATTAATGGTGTTCTCCACGATTGAGTCAAAGTGTAAATTTCCAAAAGATGGAGTGGCTTTTTCCACCACTGGGCAAAGATGGAAATTTCCAAAGAGGGACGGCATTTTCCACCTTTCAGATGCGGTGGAAACTTCCCAGACATGGTGGAATTTTCCACCAAAAGTCAAGGGTGGAACTGGACCACCCTTGTTAAAGGGTGGAAATATTTCCACCCTAGGGTGTTGTTTGTGGACCACCAACTTTAGTGGAAATATCCACGATTTTTTTTAACAGTGTAGCCACCTTCGGGAATCGAACCGCGACCCGCACGCTCTTTCACAGAGTGAATTGCGTGCAGACGCGCGGCCTTACCGGTGTAGCCAAGCGAGCCAGTTGACTGTCGAGCCGTTGTAATCAAAACAATAAATTCGGATGCTTCATGTCAAGAAAACAGTCAGAGTAAAATATGGACATAACAACACAAGCAAACAGAATAATTTTTGTAGAGGCAGATAGACGAACACCGATGTGTGTCCAATGGACACCCAGAGAAAAGTAATACTGTTTTATTCCGTCTGGTCGCTGAGTAAGGATCTTCAGCAAATCCTTCACTCACAACTGCACACTGCTACCATAGTGGCGTTTGGTAGGCCTGTTGATGTTTATTGTTGTAAGTAACAATGTGCAAAATGCCTGTTTAAAACTTCAATTGCACAACTACATACCCAAGGCTTTCATTTTTTGTAATGAGAATATGGCTGCTTTTACAGAAAGCATTCACTGGCAGTTCCTCGAATCGAATGCATGTATTGTTCGCCCAATGCTGGAATGCAGCACGAATCGTTGCCTTCTGACTGTCATCTGAATAAATAATTCTTTAATTGTAGAAATCATTCCCACAATAATGCTCCAATGATAAAGGATAGTAAGTAGGCCTAAGTATTATTTTATTGACCCGCCTGCAAACGCACGGTGGAACGTTGGATGAGAACAGAATATAGAGTGTACACTGTACAATCATAAAAATCGAAACATGCAGTTCAATAATCATAGCATACAACTAAAAAAAGAACAGACATCTTTGGAACTATGTGGGAGAGAAAGGATAGAGAGAAAAGAAAAACAGTAATAAAATAAAGGTCACTTGAATAGCATCGATAGAAAACAAAAATATGACCCAACACATGCAACTCGTCCCACAATGTAAAGATTAGTTTATGTAGCCTACAGCTTCATTGTCTACATTTATGGAATTTCCTTGAATTGCAAATGAATAACTTAGTACGCTGTTTTCCTTCACATTCTGTTGTCTGCATGTAACGGTTCATGGTTGTCAACTCTATGAATTATTCATTCATTCATTCAGGAATTTATATATAGCGCTTCTTCAAGGGAACTACTCAGAAGCGCTCCCGACTCTAGCACGGCAAAAAAGGACAGTTTTGAGTTTAACAAAAAATGTTTCAGTAATAACCCCAGCAAGTAGACGTAGCTCCTGTGGGAGCCCATTTCAGACAACTGGGCCGATCACAGAAAATGCTCTATGCATCTAGTAATAGGCCTCTCATCATCATCAACATCATCATCATCATCATCGTCGTCGTCGTCGTCATCATCATCATCATCATCATCATCATCATAATAATAATAATAATAATAATATTAAACATTGATTACTGTGTTTTCCGTCGAACATGTAAGGGACTGGCATCGACCACTTGCTCTTAGGGTATATCCTGAAATCTATCAATGTTCTCTTCATACGATGCGTAGATGTCGTCTTCTTGGTCTCGGCTATCATCAAATCAAGTTGCTGTTCGGTGAACAACATGCGTTGGTCTTCGTCACTGTCATTCGGAAACGAATCCTGAAGATTCTGAAAATGATTTCAGTGTAAAGCTCTTTGCATATTTATTTCCATAGGACTAGAGCCTAATTTGCAGATTCTTCCTACAGACCTTTTCCACTTACATGTAGGGCCTACTTTGCTTAGCTGAAATGGCGCTATTCGAAGAATTCTGGTAGTTGGCGTAGGCCTATAACTGACCAATGATCTCCCTACAGACCTTTTCCACTTACATGTAGGCCTACTTGTACTTTCCTTAGCAGAAGTGGCACTATTCGAAGAATTCTGGTCGTTAGCGTATAACTGACCCCTGATCTCCAGCCTATGCGCAGTTGACCGTATTCGTCAACCGCAAATGAATCTTTTTACCTTATAGTTTTCGAAAAGAGGGACCGTGGTGAATATAATTTACTGTAAATATTTGAACAAATGCTATTTTGTGCAACTAAATAGCACTATCCACAGTGATGTTTTCAAAATTCAAACTGTCAAATTTAAAAATGTTTTATTCTTTGAATATTAGTAAAACAAAATCATTACAACATTGCTCCCCAAATTTGTAGTTTGGCATTCTTGCTTGGTTTGTGTACCATTTTTATTTTTTGCTAATTGTGCGTTGGTCCATCAATTTAGGACCGTCTTGGGCAACATCGGCAATCTGAAACCAGTGCTACAGTTTTATAGCCTCCATTTGGTCATTACAGCGGCGCCCGCAGGATTTTTTTCTTGTACGCACAGAAATTTTAATTTCGTCGTTAGGTCGCCGAAAAAACTGATGACCTTTTTTTTTTAGTCATCAACCTAGAATTTTCCCAAAAATACCTTTTCTATCCGCCGAAAAATCTGATGACCTTTTTTTTTTTTTAGTCATCAACCTAGAATTTCCTAAAAACATACCTTTTGGGTCATCGCGCTGTACGCACTCACCTACGTGCGTACGTCTGCGGGCGCCGCTGCTGTACGCACTTGCGTAAGTGCGTACGCCTGCGGGCGCCGCTGGGTCATTATAATAGTCCAGAAGCAGCGGAACCGAATTGCTGAACTTGACACATTAAGAATTTATTATTGCAATTATAGGTAACCTATAGCCTAGTTATTGAAATATTAGACCACTCTTTTGATCAGAACTGAAATAATAGGCCTAGAAAAAGTTTGTTAAGATGGCAAACGGCAAAAAGACATACGAACAAATAGACTTACACGCAGACTGAGAAAAAGTAGGGTGCTAAGTTGATTTAGAATTGACCTTGATTTCCAGTAGCCTATCCGGTCAACCTATGTAGGTATATTTGGGTGATGGAGATGGGTATGAAAATTTTATAGTTTCACCACCAATTTTGACTGATATGCATTGCCCGATCCGACTTGTCCGGTCCGACTTGTCTGGTCCGACTTGTCCGGTCCGAATTGTCATCGCCGGAATTTCTTCCGAATTGTCCATCTCCGAATTGTCCAGTCCGAATTATCCTCTCCGAATTGACCGGCTCCGAATTGTCCGGGAACTGTTGTACGTAAAATATGAGTTGCCTTTACGCACGTGAATTGGATTTTAAAATTCTTACTCTTGGCCAAAATATTGGCAAAATAGTAGGTGTTCTTTTTTGACCCGGCCTGTATTTCTAGTTGATGCCACTCGATGGGGAGGTATGCTGAGGACTCACCAGGTTCGGTGAACAGATTCTCCAACTGCCCCCCCGCCCCCGTTAGGTTCCTCGGTCCCTCAGTGGCCTCTGTTGGCAGAACCTAAAGCCGCCACAGATTGCTACATACCGTATAGTGTATAGAATCTCGATACATACATTAAAAATTGTTATTCGCAGTGACTCTCTGAAGGATGGAACTCAAGTCTTAAGTCCAGCCACCCAAGAGAGAGAGAGAGAGAGAGAGAGAGCGAGAGAGAGAGAGAGAGAGAGACAGACAGAGAGAGAGAGAGACAGACAGACAGACAGAGAGAGAGACAGACAGACAGACAGACAGAGAGAGAGAGAGAGAGAGAGAGAGAAAGAGAGAGAGAGAGAGAGAGAGAGAGAGAGAGAGAGAGAGAGAGAGAACAGCAACTAAGTCATTGTTTTGCTTGGTTGCACATAAAAAATTCTCACCTGACAGATATGCAGAACTGCTGCTATCCCCAACAGGTGGAGAACATTTCGATTGGTTAAGGGAAACATCTTGCTAAGAAATTGCCTGAAATTGAACGTTGCTCTTTATGTTTTATCGACTGCCTGATGATAAAAACTGTCACTTCTGTTTTCAAGCTGTTGATTTCGTCCGGTAGATCTATCGTTTGCATTAACCTCAATCAAGAGTCAGACTTTTATCACACATTTAGGCCGATGCATGTAGATGTCAAAACTTTAGGGCCTTTGACACGACCTTACACGAGTTGCTTTACTGTAAATCGCATGATTTTTCAAAAGGATCCTGAAAGATGAGTCCTGAAATTAGACCAAGTTGGTCTTACAGCTACTGCTGAATTCGATTCGGTTTCTGTCAGTGGGCTGTAGGCGTATGCACGGACATCCTCTGCAAGCCACGACGAAAGTTCCGGGGTTATCCGGGTATCTAAACGAGGATAGGCTGTACTTCGTGCTCTAGTCACACGCTTCTGAGATGGGACACGATGACAGAGTGATGTGTACGTTCCCCTTGTAATGTGGAGAATATACGTGCTCAAACTTTTCCCGTGATGTTTAGGCTACTGCTTGCGGACCTTGAGCAACTCTTTCATTTTCCATTGCACAATGTCATCAGTTCTATCGACGCCAGGTCATTGTAAAATATAGTCAATCAGTCAGCCGTTGTCATTTAAATCGTATATTTATTTATTAAGAGACGTGAACAAAGAACAAAATTCAAAACTACATCAGACTTTCGAGCCGGTTGGGCTCGTAATCGGTCTTATGGTTACTTCTGTGTGTATGTGTATGCGCGCGTGTTGCGTGTGTTTTTGTGTGTGTAGAAACAAACATACGATATCAGTTTTGAAATGCATGACTTATATCAAATATGAAGTTATAATAATGACCAGAAAGATGTAAAAATAGAGGTTGCCATATAATTCTTACTTTCAGCTGTAAAATTTTAGGCCGTAACCTTTCTAAACTTTACAAACTCTTACAAGTTTAACTCCCGAATCTTCTTCACATTTGCTCATTTAAACATCATAATTTTATGGCCTCCCTGCATCCCCCTTTAACCTTTTGTCACTGTCCTTCATCATGCTGCAAAGCTCATCGAAAACTTGACTCCTTGTTACCACAATGTTTGCAAATAACCTGGCGACTACCTCCATAGGGTTTCACTATAGTTATATTGTTTGCTGATGATACACATGCCTTTATATATGATAAGTCAATAGAATAAGTCAATTGCTTGAAAGAGATAATCATGAGCTAACCACCATTCCTTCCTGGTTTGGAGCTAACAAATTATCGCTTAGTATTGATAAAACAAACTTTAGTCTGTCTGGATCCCGCCTTAAACTACCACCAGTTTGTTATCACAGACTGATAATGGATGGTCAACTGATTATGCAGGCTGAATTATGTAAATTCTTAGGGGTGCATCTGGACCAAAACCTCACTTGGATGGAACATTATCATTATCTCCAAGGACAGCCATCTGCGAGCGGTCAGTGAGGTAGGGTATAAGCCAAAGAAGTGGAATGCCAGACAGAATAACTGCAATCTTTGAAGCAAAGTCTCGTGGTCCACCATGTCAAAAGCAGAGGAGATGGCGATAAGCTCTGAGACTCTGAGAGGGAGAGATGGGACTGATCAATGGCCAAAATCTGATAGAAGGGATAAGAGGGCGGTGTCTATGCAATGGTTAGTGGTTACCTTTGAATTCAGATTGGGTTTGGTGGGATGAATCCAGCTTACTCAAAACAAGGAATAAGCTGAAGTGAAACCACCATCTCTCAATGGTTTTCCAGAAGAATGAGAGATCGGAGCGCCTCTGAATAGAAAGCTTGAAGGGGCGCTATCGCACATGCTAGAAATAACTAAAATAAGAAATGAAAGTGTGTAGACCTACAGTGCGGTAATACTGTGGAAGAGGGGCTTCTGCAGTCTTTGCTCGAAGGTCATCAACCTTCAGTGTCATCGTCTGGAGTAGGCCTAGCCTAAGACCTCTGCAGAGAAAGTGGAAGGACCAGACGAGCGCGTGCCCTGTATCAGTAGACCAGCGATTGAGGACCAAAAGCGCTTAATTAGGGTTGTCCTTGTGCTGTGTTACAAGGCTTTCCAAGTGATCTGCTTCTTTTCGAAGTGTATTCAAATTTTATGGTTACGGTGTTTATAATTATAGGCTACAACTGTTTTATTAAGTGATTTAGTTTTTAATGACGTGGAACCTATAGGCCTATTAAAAGCTTTCACAACAACTGCAAAACACTTTCCAGTTTAGGTCGGACTTACTTTAGGCCTAGTAACTCTGAATAAGAATTTCTAATCAAAAATAGTTAACCAATTTGACATTCAACGTGAGTTATAATATTATATATATATATAATTATATATATATATATATATATATATATATGACAAGAAAGATTACTATTAGGATTTAGTGTAGTAATAATAAAATTATGTGAGGCAATCATTAATTAAATTAAGATGCGAAACAATGAGATCCTAAAACGACATCCTGTTTCTTAGAAAGCATTTGTGGTGCACGAGTACTAAATGAGTGAATAAATAGCCTTAGGCTTAGCTGATCGTTTCAATGTGTAAGACATTAAAATACGCCGACTCAAATTTCCATTGCATGCTTTCTAAAGAAATATTGGTGCCTGACTTCCGGAAATATTCGGATTATTATACATTTCAACTGTTCTAAAGCAGATGTATGCCTCTTTACTTCTATCCTTTGTGACCCCGGTCATGTCATAGGAGAGAGTTGCCTTGAATGGACCGTTGCCTTAATTGGACCGCAGCCATTTAACACCCTAGACGCATTTTTTGCTTCGTTTTCAAATGTTGTATTCGTGTGCGATTGAATATTGATCGTACCGCCGCAATTAGTTTTACGGAATTCTAAACATTTATTTAGTTGCGGTAAAAACTATATTTCACGTAGTTTTGATCTAATTTTTGCTCTACCTGACAATGAGTGTAGGCAATTTAGGCAAACTTTCAAAATTGCAGTCACGTTTGTTTTAATCATAGTCAGGTTTCATGTTTAAGCAACAATACTCGATTTAGCGCTGAGACTGACACCTGTTAAACTATGACAGTGTGAGTAGAAGTAGTCCGTGTTGCCTGAAATGGACCACATTAAGTCTCCTTAATTGGACCGATAATTTGGGTGCGGTCCATTTAAGGACACCAGTACTTGCAATGTTATTGGGTACGGTCCATTTAAGGATATCGGTACTTGCAATGTCCTGTTGTGATTCTTTAACCACTTACAATACCCTCTTTTGGCATAAGTTTTATGGAACAACAGTCGACAGTGTGGCATGGGATTTGGCGATGCATCTGACAAGCATAGAACGAATAATTTCAAAATATGCAATAAATGTCAGTTATAGCCTTAATAGTTTCATAACAGTTGCTCTGAAGCAATACACTGCTATTATAGATGAAGATAATGTACCTCTGTGCGAACTGCGCGCAATTCTTCTTGTATTAGATATATTCAAATAGATTTAACTGAGTACCAATGTAATACTTCACAATCATTTATTCCCAGTATTAGCTAGGCCATATTATTTCACTATATAGAGGCCTATATAGTCTATATGTAGACCTGCACTGGTTATTATGGCAAAGTACTCCTAATTGGTCTGCAGGCAGAGGTTATGCCAGTCATATATTCAGTTGATTTCAGCTACTGCAATTGTGCATTGATATTTTGAACTGTATGGTTAGACACTAAGAGTTTTGAAGCGTTTCCCTTGCTTTTGCGGTAAAATTACCTGTTAAAAGTCTTTAAAATATTGTGTCCCATTCAGGGCAAATGGTCCAATCAAGGACACCATGCGGTCCATTCAAGGAAACAGGTTGCCTTGATTGGACTTTTTAGGGGTACCTATTTGTTTATTTATTTCCCATAAATCCACGAATATTTTTTGTCTTTTGCTTAATAATAACATAGATGAACAATCAACCAAGCATATGGCTTGCTTTCCTTTTAGAAATTTAGTAGCATTTATGCAGCACACCTAAGTTTGCCTTAGGTGGTCCATTCATGGCAACTCTCCCCTACATTATCTTCTTCCTCCTGAACGTGTAGGCTAACTGGTTACTCCCTTTGACCCCGATCACATAATCTAGAGATAGGCCTACCACGATGTGATTCGTTGATTGGAAAGGGATTTTTTGGACAAGAATGCTTTATAGTTAACTTGTTTGACTACAATAGTTTAGTGATGATATTCTATTTAACTTTTGATTTTAATTTGCATGTTTTTATTACATGTGTTTGAATCATAATACTGTAGAGTGAAATATCTTTAATTTGATGCATTAAATACAAATAAAATTTAAAATTGGCGAAGTTATATGGCTGCAAAGTTGAGTCATTTATGCTGACCGACCGTGTAGATCTATAGATTCACACATAACATTGCGTAGGGCCTATAAATAGGCCTAATGCAGTTCCTTCTATGCTCGTGTCATCTTCGGCAGTGGGCTTAATAGGAAATAGATGTGAAAATACTCCAACCCCTATAAGGTCATTCATGTCGAGCTCGGCATTACATAACACATGCACAGGGACATCCGATGCATCACGTGTGGATAGTAGGCCTCTGTACTTCGCGCATAAACATTCGCATATGCATCCACAATGCATACATATAATGATACATACATAGTTACATAGGCCTACATACATACATAGATCTGGGCAATTGGATGGTGAACTTCTGGCCAGTGAAAAAGGTCGAGAGGTTTTAAGGACGCTTAGCAGTAGTACTATTGGTTGTTGAACTCTGGGGAAAGCGACGCGGTCACAAGCCGTAATCGAAAGTTTCAACCGAGGTGTGTGTGTGTGTGTGTGTTTGTGTGTGCGTTTGTGTGTGTGTGTGTGTTCACAATGCCACCGGTTCTCTACAATTCACCGAGCCATGCATAAACTGTTGTTGGAACATCAATCAATCACACAAATTTACATAGCGCCCCTTCAAGATCACTACCCAGAGAAGCTCTCAACTCAGGCCTGGTCGAAAGGAAAAGTACAAGGCCAGACCGAGTTGGTGTTTTCATGCTAGAAGCGCCAACTAACTCATGGGCTAATTCGAATTTTTGTCTCAATTCCAATAGTCGAAACATGCACTTATTGCATACCCAAGTGCTTTCGAGTTTTGCAAGAAGATGACTTAATTTAATAATTTGTGAAAATGAAGGCGGAGCAAAGAACGAAAAACCAAAGGTGGGTTTTTGTTAGTTATAGATGGAGACTAATAGCACGAGTGCTGTCAAAGCTGAATACCACAGAGATAATAACAGAAATGCGTTTGTTTATATATAGTGATATTTGCTAAAAGGCACCGCCTGCCGACATCATGGCCGATCTTAGACTGCTGTCATAAGAAACGCCGGAATAATACAGAAGTGTGGGGCGCGTGTGTAGTGGTGGGTTAGGTGCATTCGAGCCGGAGGGCTCCAGGTTGAAATCCACCTCAAGCCGCCGCGTAGCGACCTTGAGAAAGTCCTTCACTCGCAATTGCTTGTGCGCTTCGGCGTGAAACTCCAAATGCAGTGTCCGCGCTATAGTCGGAAGCGACTCTGAGTAGGCTAGCAAGCTTGAAGTGGCCCTATAGCAAATGCGAAAGATAAGTAAATAAATGAGCAAATATGTGCGGCCTACATGCCCATCACATGGCCACGAATAGGCTTACACCGAAACGCAACGCATACCATAATCATAATCAGACGGCATAGGCTTCGAACAGCTGATGTAAATTTACCTGTTGATCATAATAATTTATGATCTACCAGGATATCTCCGCCTGCTGTATGTCTATCTGTGGGACGATATTATCGTCCTACAGATAGGCCTGCAGCAAACGGATATACTCATTGAATACTAACTGAGTTGTTTTATAGAAAGACTTGCATAAGGCTACGTGCTAACAGCAGAAACTGGACTGAGCAATAATATGGAAGTCTTAATTAATTGACTATGCATAAAATGTCCGCTGTCACATTAAATTAAGCTAAATAAAATGCTAGCATGCAATGTATGGCCCTAAATGTTGATAGCAGTACACTTTTGTTTCGAACTGCGATTTGATAAATTTGGGTTGGTGTCAGGAAGGGCATCCAGGCAGCAGGACTTTTTAACGTGCAGTTCTACAAAAAATGTGCAGTTGTAAAATAATTTGTGCAGCTGTAAAAGCAGTTCTGTGCAGTGAAAATCAGTAGGAAACGGTGATTGCAGCCGGTTCACCACGGACGAACAAAACACCTATGCAGTGAAAAATAAGCAGGAAGGCTGAAAAAAGTAATTTTCAAGTGGACTACTAAAAAAGGTCATCCGATTTTTCGTCGCCGACTTGCGACATTTTCGGGGAAAATTTTCTGAAACGACCAGAAATTATCGCCAAACAAAATTAATCCGGACTAGAAAAACTTCCTGCATGGTAGTGCGGTTCTACAAATTTCTGAAAAAACCCTGCCGGTGTCATGTGATATTCTACCCCCTGAAAGCTATCCGGGGGGATGAATTAATCTATCCCCCGAATGGAATTAACCGGTCTAGACTATCCGAGGGATACATCACTCTATCCCTTTTTGAAACACTGCATAGGCCTATAATTTAATTTTTTTGCTCTAATCGAAATTTAAAGTGACTCTAGTGTCATAGGCAATGTTCAGAGAAAGGCAACTCGAATTTATTTAGTGACTCTTAGTGTTCTTGTGTTTTAAATGTTCTAAGTGCTCTAAAACTAAAGCAAACAAATTATCTAGTAGGAATAAATATACCTGTTAGTACATGTCATCGCTCAAAACAAAGCAGATGAAAATTAATTTGCAAAAATAAATACCCTCTGAAGTCGCTTTTTTCGACTTTTCTTCATTTGGGGGTGGGGAGGGATACGATTAATACGGGGGATGCTCAATTTTCGTGACACCGGCCAGATCATAAAACTCCCCATCATGAATTCCTGGCTACGCCACTGAGTAGAGTTGCATCACTCGTAGCAATAACAGCTATAGTAACAACGATAGCCTCAGAGACTGTTTTGACAAATTTCGCGCCATGTTAACCAATCAACGTTGCGGTACCACAAAATGGATCATTGAGGCTTCAATATTTCTGATTTTTCTCTCACCAATGTCGTAGTTCATGGTGTTCATATAATCAGAGCGGATCCAGAGGTCAATCCGGCCATGACCCCATTGAGAAACTTGCACAGGACGTGCCCCACGCCCCCATCAGGTTCATACAGGTTTTCAATCAATGCAGCGGGAAAAGATGACAGAAAAATTAGCATATGATCCAATGTTTGAATAAGTTTTTAAGCATCAAGCAATGCAGAGAGAGAGAGAAAGAAAAAAGGTAGCATACGACTAAAAAAAAGATCATCAGCTATTTTGTCGGAGAAAAATGGTATATCTTTCATGACATTTGGGGCAAATGGCTAAAAAAGGTTCCGACCAGACACCTTTATTATACCCAAAATTAGTATCTGAAGCACAGTAGGAAATACTTGTAATTAACACTGTTACATAAATTTTAAAAAATAATTACAACTATACCTACAACAATAATTAATCTGTAGCAGACTAGTGGTCAAGCATCGCTAGCAACAGGCCTATCAGGCAATCCAACAAACTGCGGTTACCACGGATAGGGCCTATACTTTGCACAGTCTAGGAATAATATTCAATAGGTTTCTAAGTCACTATGATGAGCATAATATTGTGTGATGAATAGTGCAAGGAAGATCTGTAGCATAAGCTAAATTATCTCTACATGCTACTGTCGCAATTCAAGTTGGCTAATCTCGACTGAATATTCGTTAGATAGCGTTTCCCCGCATTAGGCTATATAACCGAATGTATCATATACGTTTTTACTCACACACTGACTTAATGTGACATTTTCCTTAACAAATAATTATTATTGACACGGAAAACCAGAAAGGTACAGAAAATATATTATTTAAAACGCCTGGAAGCTCTTGACAATTAGGGCTCCGGACTGCGTCCACACTCGTCATACGCTTAATTGCACCAGTGTACTGCCTAGAGCGCACAGGATCCAGGTTTTGGCTTCTATGGATATCGCCAGAATAGTCGTTGACTTCAATTCCAATGAACTGAAGCTGCAACAAAGGACAGAAATTAAAAGTTAGATTAAATTCAAATTTTCTCTTCGCAATGGACTTAGACTGACGTTAGGTCTGACTGTGTATTATAGATTCGTGCATTTAGTCTTGAGACACGTTATGAACATTCAGAGTTTGTGCTTTGTAATTTTTAAGAGTTTCAACCAGTGGCGTTCCTGGCGTAACAATAGGGTAGACTGAGTAACACAAAGTCTAGGGGCCTCCGAGTGTAGAGGCCCCAGAGGGGCCCCCGAGTTTGCAAGACTCCGAAAAAATATGTTAAATAAATATTGAGACTAAGTAGACTATACCTCTCAGTACGGTTACCCGAGAACCCATCTTGTTCATAAACATCAGCATTTCAGTAAATTAATAAGTAACAATACATTTCAATAAGTACCGTACCGTAGGGAGAGGGCCCACCTTCATATTTTGTCTAGGGCCCCCGAGTTCCTAGTTACGCCACTGGTTTCAACAATGCATTATTGATAATCTTTGTTACCTGCAGAGATTACGGTGACATTGTCGACACGCTCCTTCATTAATACGACAAGAGCCAATAGCCATGCTACTCTGCCTGCCTTTCAATGTCTCACTTCCTTACTTAGGCCTACGTCGGTGCAATTGGATGTCACATGATAAAATATCAGCAAGCATAGTGTCAGTAGTATGCTGAGCAGTGCATAACAGAAATTAGTTAGCCTTTCTATGAGCATTACATGTTACACACATTGGTTCAATACACAGGTCCCTTACGATAGCCTCGAGTAGCCTACGCTCGAGTTCGTTTTTAAAAGTCTTGGTCTTTGTCTTGAGATCAAAAGTCTTACTCTTGTGACCAAACGTCTTGATCTAGAGGTTCAAAGTATTGGTCGTGCATTTTCAAGACCAAGACCAATGAGAGTCGAGTATTAATTACCAGCATGAAGTGCGATTGATTAGGGTCATTTTAAGATCGTCGAAGGCCATATGCACTCTTTGCATTGGTAGATCTGCATAATTAAGGGACGCACCGAGTTTTGATTTAAAATTTCCGACTTTCCGTCATTTAGGCTATTTTTACCTAAGGTTGTAGCTGGTGTCGTAGTTAGACCTACACCGGCCGAAGCGGAAGCTTTAGCAGTATGGCAGGTAACGTAGTCGCAGTAGAACGCTTAGTAGTAAAAACCCGACAGCTCCGGCCGCTGGATTTGATGTTGGTGTGCTTCTGCTGCTAACTTGCGGAACTACAATATATGAACAGACGGGTCTCAATCCTTTACTATGCACAATTTAATCTTTTAAAAGAGATCGAGTCATGTTATATTCACTGTGTAATACGTTTAGGTCTACTGTTGGGTGTGCTCATTAAGCGTTGAATTTCGTTAAAAACCTGTAGGAAAGTAGTCAGTTACATCTTGAAATTATGAAATATGGTCAAGCTGCGTGATACACCAGAAATCTAATTGTGGTGCCTTCTCAAAGAAACATTGAAATAAAGAATTCAGATTTTATGTTGCTGTGCTTTTGCTTAATTGGTATAAGCTTAGTCCGAAAGTAGCTAAATACCGGTACGCAAACACAACTTCAAACTTTACTTTTATCTATATAGGCCTATTTACTGCAGCAGTAATAACAGTAGGTCTAATAAGAGTTTTGTCGACGCTGCATGTTAGCAACTTACACGAAAAAATTAAGACAGTACAGTCATGTATGCTAAGCATTTTGTGAGAATGCCAAAATTGTTAACCTATTAATGTTAAATAATTTGACCAGCCATACAGTAGTAGATCTACTCTGATGTGTCGGAGACGATTTACAATGCCTTTTATGTGCGACTGAAACGTAAACCTACTGTTCACTTCCCGGGGTTGCTTCGATTCTTGTTACAGTGCTTGGTAGTAGCACAGCAGCGAACTACAAGATTAGTCTATCTCCGTATCCCGTGCACTAGTCTTGATTATAGCCTACTGTTAATTTGAGCTTCGTGCATGGGGTTCTTAGACATTGAACTTAATAGGCTGCTACGTATGCAAACCGCAACTCAAGTAGTGCCGCGTGTCCTACTGCAAACAGGTTACTCATTCCTAGTCTGACAGCTGCATTTGCTTCCAGCTGAGTTCAGCATAAAATATAAATAATTATTGGTCCATTTGACCATATAAAAAGCATTTGTAAATCGTCTTGCCAACATATAAGAGTAGGCTACTGTATGGCTGATCAAATCACTTAAAAAATAAAATAGCCTTTAAAGTCATTGCACCTTCCGACCATCATTCACTAATTACTCGCTACATGATTTACATCCATGCTCGTTTTTCTGGATGCTCGTCAAGTAGAGCCTACTGGTCTTTTAGCTGGGTCACGACGCAGAACAGTCATAGTGGGTTCGCGTGCCTGAATTCCACGCCTCGGCTGATCTGCCTCCGAATGAATGAATATACCACTCTGTCCCTCGTAGCTCTTATCCACTTCAATCATTCAAATAGCGGCTCAAACATAACTTTTTGATTGGTTTTCAACCGCTTGGATGGCTAACAGCAACTTCTATTGGCTGCTGATTAGGCTATCTGCGTCTCAGAGTCACGTTTCAGTGTGACCGCGCTCGATTTGCAAATTTAGTTAATTAATTATCTATAACTGGTGTATCCTATCAAGTCTTCAATTTCGTTAAAAATCTGTGGAAAGTCAAATCATTAATTTCCTATGGCACAGCATAAAATAATAGAAGCGACAATCTCTCCACAGGAATGGTGAATGAAACATCCAAAATCTAACACTTACTCGATGTAACGATTGCTTGAAATCCACGCCAATCAAACTCCTCTTCAGCTTCAGCATGTTCTTCTTCTTCTTCCTTTTCTTCTTCCGCCTCTGCATTGTAGTTGCTTCGGAAGATGACCATCATCTCATTGGATTCGCTAGTCACGATATAACTTGGTCGATGGTAGCAACAAAACCTGTGAAGAAGAAGACACATAAAATAAGTCAGGGCGCCAAGAGCGAGTCGCCCCTTTCGGAACTTGTGCAGAGGCTGTAAAAATAAGGGTAAGGAAATTATTACAAAATGAAAAGGTAGGAGAGAGAAAAAGGACAGAAAAAGGCTTGACTTCCGTTGATCGTTACCCTGAGCTTTAATTAGGGACGGCATAGTCTCAGAGGACTATGCTGGGAAGCAGTCACGGATAGCGTAGCCTATACGCTTTTCTATTCTCTAGGTTTTCGTAGCCTACTCAACACTTCGCTTGGGCTAACATCATCTTTCTTTATGAAAAGAGAGAACGACAGACAAAAACCAAATACGCTCGTGCTCACCTGGCACCCTCTAATCCGAGGTCTTTTTTGTACTTGATTTCAACCCAAAGATATGCGCAAGCGAACTCCGAGCAGAAGATACTGAAATTTCCTCTGAACGACAGCTGCAACATGTAATTCTCTGGCGCCTGTTTCAAACAAACGGTCATCAGGTCAAACTGTTCAATTAAGTTTCATTATATAAAATTACTAAGGTAATAGAGCTACATAAAAATATGAAATGAAATGCAGCTATTGAGCGATTCGTGACTAATCTGCAAGCAGAAGTATTGACCAACTCTTTGTTAGCATGATCACTTGTGACAAAATAATATAGATCTATATTATATTATATTGGAGAGGATACATCATGACTGTCGCCAGAGCTCCAAGAGCTGACGGCACCAGGTGACCAGATGATATTCGTATATAGATCTACTTTACAGGGTCCATAATTTTATTCTATAGGCCTACGTCTCGTTAAAAACTCCTGTGCACATCGTCGGAGTACAACTAGACAAGTATGCCATCTTGACTGAAACGCTGATTGCATATTCGTCGTGTCATTGATAGGCGTATAAGTCCAAGCTTACATGCTTCATGCTTATAATGCTGCTTGAACAGCATATAGAAATTAATCTTAGCTTTTTAGTAATGCATAGCTCTACAAGTAACGTTTTAAAAAAAATGCATATATCAGTAGACCTTTATCCACCAAGTGCATTCTTGATGTAGATCGTAGCCTGTTTCATCATAACCTGGTGATTTGATAACTTGTTCAGTTTCAGATGAAATATTTAGTACACCACCGCAAATTGCTACAGAAAATCAAACGCAGAAATTAATCATTCATATTAGAAAAGTGTTCAGTTTAATAAATGACCACCGGCAGCGGAAATAATTTGAAGCCTACAGCCGCCTACAGTGCTCCCTGCCTGACGCCATGCATGGTGAACAACGCTTTTCTTATCAACCACCCAGCTAGCTCATCACAACCTGTGCTTTCTAACCCAAATCTAAAGTCTTTTCTTAGGCAACTCTGCAAACGCATAACTGCAGGGGCTTCTATCCCTATACATGGCGGGCGCAGCTTGCGCCCAGTGAAAAATAGGGGGGGAATCAGAAGACAGCCAAAATTCACGTCGGTTGGGGGGGAAGGTCGGACATGGAGGACAGCGTTCAATATAGGCATCACTATAGGAGGAAGATTCCCCCTCAGAAAATACTTCCCCTCCATATAAATTTGGACAAAATGGTAGGCCTAATAGTTTTTATAACAAAATATATAAACTTTATGCACTTTTGAGTTTTTAGTTAGGCTACTATCTGCATTTTTGAATTATATGAACTGCTATAACAGCTACAATATACCATAATAAAAATTTCCTATTACATGATTATAATTATGTTTTTACATTTTTAATAAATAATACAATCATATTATAATTGAAATAAATAATGTTAATACAAATACTATTTTGCACAACTAAATGGCTTCTCTCCAATGTTATCTTTCAAATTTCAGACAGTCAAATTTGGTCCTTGAACACTTAGTAAAGCAACACCATTATTACGTGGGCTTACAATGTAGGACCTACATTGTATTTTATTGTATTGCATTGTGCTCTAAAAATTTATGTAACGCCTCTCGAGTGCACACTGATCAGAGGCGCAAAAATAATTATGGCTGCTCAATTTTGGCAGCAATTCCTCCACTGAAATAGTAGAGTAATTTTGCTAAGAGGACAGCTTAAAATGCCGAAATTGCAAAATGCGGAAATCGCAAAAATTTCTTATGGGGAGGGGCACATTCCCTCCCCATACCAGGTCCATTCTCGGCGCTACACATGCTTCGGCGATCGTCTGCTGGATGCTCGTTTGTCCCTCTCCAAACAAACCTTCATTCCCACACTAGAGGAGGGCATGCGCTAAATTACATTATATTGCATACATAGAGGAAGGCCGGTCCAGAAAAGGGGGGAAGAAGATGGATTGCGCCCGGTTGCTTAGGGGGGATAGAAGCCCCTGCATAACTGACCTCAAATGCTAGAGCTCTTGCCAACTCTCAAATCAGTCACTTGCAGATAATCATCAACTCATTGACGCAGCCAAATGAAATACTACTCCTCACTCAACCACTACAGTTTCTCCAACCCTCGACATAATATGGACGGCCGTCAGCTCTCTTCTTCATCGAGAATCTCAATCCCTGCTGCCAAACTCCACTCCATCTCCCTTTGACTCAACCCCCCCCCCAAATTAGAATTTATTATATCAGGTCTTCCAGACCAAATAAAAAATCCCTGACCCTTCAATACATCAATCCACCAATGCTTCATTTCATACTTTTGTCTCTGACGTCCCTGTCCGCAATCTTGGTGTTACCTTTGATCCACATCTCTCCTTCTCAAACCACATCTCTAACCTCTCCCGCTCCTGCTTCATGCATATTCGTGACCCTCGCCGAATCAGAATCATGCTCGATTTCACAACTGCTTCCACCATTGCCAACTCCATCGTCCACTCCAAACTCAACTACTGCAATTCCCTTTTCCTCTGCCTTCATTCCACAGAACTGAAGGGTCTCAAACTCATCCGAAATTCATTTACCAGAACCGTAACCAGAACTCCTAAACACCATCGCATCACTCCAATCCTGAAATCACTCCATTGACTAAAAATTCCAGAGCAAGTTGAAGGAGAGAGCCGGACAATGTTACGAATGGCGTCATTGGACGTACAAAACCACCGACACCTAAGAAGGCAGAAACTGCCTAAGCCAACAGAAGGAAAACAGTCAGTGCTTCACCATTGTGTGGCCTTCTAGCAAATAATCATGAGACTTCAAAGGGAAGCTTTCAATTGATAAACTACTTTTACCATTTTTTGGTGGTGCTATTTCGTTGCAGTATTGTCCGGAGAATCCATCTGGACAAATGCAGGTGGAACAGTTGTTTGGGTTTTGATAGCCACCTCGCAAACACGGCTGGCTAAGAGGAGTCTTGCAGGTATCT
This sequence comes from Lumbricus terrestris, assembly GCA_949752735.1. Lineage (NCBI taxonomy): Eukaryota > Metazoa > Annelida > Clitellata > Crassiclitellata > Lumbricidae > Lumbricus > Lumbricus terrestris. Next base: position 60,796,406 of record OX457039.1, read on the forward strand.
GCAAACACAAATTAAAATATAAGCTTGAATTTACTGAAGGCTAATGAACATCCATGCAGAGCAAAATAAGTGAGATCAAGTTCTTGGTCTAAAAAAGCTGCAATTTGTCATGCGAGATATATTGGTCTAAAACATTCCGCGAGTCTTCAACAGTAGCTAGGCTACTCTTGCACTGAAGCCTTTCGGCCCTAATGCTCCACTAGGCTTCTTAAATAATTTACAGGCCTACCAGGCCTGTTACACCGAATTGACTTGCTTGATGCTCAGCTACAGAATCTTTCCCAGAGTCCCACTATATTGCTCTTTCCAGATCTTAAAAGCTTTGAGCAGCTCGTTCGCTCCAATTTTGTTAATCCATGGCTTTTCTACATTTCTACAAAGCTAAAACCCTTGTGGTCACAAAATCAGTTCTAAAGCTCTTTTTCCACTTTCTCCAGTTTTTAGTCAGGGACAAGCACTGATTGTGATATGGCATGAGAGTTGCAGCCATAAGGGTCTGACCAATTTGCTTTTATAGACATTTTACTTGCAAGAAGAATACTTTGGTTGTTCAATGACGAACCTTTGCAGTATCCTAAGTTGATGATCTTCCTGTCTTGGAAAGACAGATCCAAGCTTTGCCCCATGTTCATCTGATACAGAGGATCTAATGCAATCATCGTATCGCTTCCATTCACTGAATATCCACCCTACAGGCAGAAACAAGCAATCAGCGTTCGCAATGTATATTTAGGTCTAACTCTTCAGATACGCCAGTGCGACAAGCACGACGTTAGTGCATAAAGTGACGCTCATACATGTACATAGCAGTGTAAATGTTGGTCTGCTTTCGTTCTTATTGCATTAGTTAATACGAAATCTTTATCACACAACAAGTGTTTTAAGTTTTAAAACAACTGTTAATTAGCCTGGAACAGTTGGCAGTCCGTCCAGTTTTAAGAGAGTCCTCCTAGAAGCTATGATGATGCCGATTGAGACAGAACCGTATCTAACAAGGCAATTCCGGTCTTTGCTGCCATTTCCACTCCCAATATAATTATGATCAAACCGATTTTTAAATCCTGCAGAAAAGACGAGAGATTCGCCTTCGAAATTCATTCTTGTCGTGTACTCAGCAAATCTGAATAAACTATGGATAGGTAGATCGGTATGGGTAGATAGGTAGACAGGTAGATCTAAAAGACTATACGGTTACCTACCTTGGACGGATAGTGCATGACTGATCCGTAATTATATGGAAGTCCAAAATCGTCTGTTTTCTCCTCCATGTAATTGTCCAAATAATAATCCTCAATATTGGACAGCAGCACCATAATTGAATCGTTTCTGTCGATCCTCGACTGTTCATGTTCCAGGCCAAGCGAGTGGCCAATCTCGTGAAGGATAGTGCCAAACTACAATACATACAATGTTCAATTGTTCATTCGTCATCAACATCATTGTCGTCGTCATTGACATTAGTCGTCGTCACCATCATAATTATGCAACTCGCTTACGCCAAGCGAGTGCACAACACAATAGTTCAGTTCGTTTACATGTCTAAACCGCGAACGCACAACCCTGCAGATTAAAACCGCGTGCGTTCCTAATAATAGCAATGACAATTTCTATGGTGCCGTAACCCAGCCATGTCGTTACAAAGGCGCCTATATTTAAACATTTCAGAACACGACTCTATTTATTGCTTACCACTTCCACATCATTATACAAATACCATGTGTGGGGTTTATAATGGGCTAGGGGGCTAAGCCCCCCCCAAGAAGACCCAGAAAAAGGTCGTCAACTTTTGTGGCCGGGAAAAATTAGTATTTTTGGCGTGATTTCAGCCCGAGGACTAAAAAAGGTCATCAACTTTTTTGGGCCGAGAAAAGTCTCAGCCCCAACAAATTTAACACATAGCCTATAGAACGGAAATCAGACTCCGCCCATGACAAATACCGATCTGCACAAAATGCACGTAAGAATATGGCATGTTTTTCGAGAGGTTAATATCGAATATAGTTTATATTTTTCATCTAACCACCCCGTGAAAACTTATTTTTAACGCAGATGAGGATTGAGAAAGCGTAAGTAAACTAACGTCGGCTACACATTCTGAAGCCAAATTAAGATTCTGTGGTATGTCAGATGTTCTTCCAACGTATGACTTGCATCTGCGTGAGCACATTACAATCGATAATTATTAGTTTTAAGCAATGAACGTCTTAAGAAAGGTTATCTGATAAAGACTATCACTGGAATGTCAGTTCTACTATTATAGCCTAGTTTCAAATGCATAAAACACTCAGCCTATAACAGGGAGAATAAGACGTACGCCTGCTAGATGTAACTTTCAACGAGGAGATCGCTGGGTAAGACTTTCAGCGCCTTTAGCTCAAATTTACTCAGCACCATTGTATTTCTGCGTCACTGCGTGCATTATGAACATTGGACCGAGAAATAGGCCTATATCAAATACAAGTGTATTCTTGTATAAGGCCCACAACACAACCTTATAATTGTCCGAGTGGTAAAATAAGAAAATAAACATGATGCAGAGCATTAGAGACCTTGTCAGTGACAAGACATGGTGTAGGCCTACTGTCAAAACCCGCGCACAAACCGTGATTAATAAAAAAAAACGCAAACTCAAAACCGCGCAGATTAAACCAGCTAGGCTACTGATGACTGAGAAGTGCATAACTGACATCAAAGGCTCAAACCTTACTATTATTGAAATTTCAAAGTCTGAAAACATAATGAAATCGATATTAGCATTAAATTATAGGCTATATTTTATTTCACTTTAATTTTCAAATATGGGATTTTTTAATATTTGAGTTTTGAAACATTTACTGCACATAGTTTTAGGCCTACTTATAATTGCAGCCCAATTTACAATACATCCAATGATGCCACAAAGTCGGCCTAGATATTCCAACAAATTTATTATGAAGAATAATTGTGAAGACAGACTTTTTGCCAAATAGGTTTAACGCGCACACATTTTAGTAATATTTTTTAATAATATTCATTAGGCGAATCCTAAAATTTCCGGGCAACGCCGGGTAGCCTACCTCAGCTAGTAGGGGAGAGTATGCACCCTTGATCCTATTTTGCTACTTTTCTCATTCACAGACTTTTTTGAAACATTTTTGGATTTGGTTCGTTTGCATGCATTAGACAATTTTATTTTCAATATAATGTTGTATTTATTTCTTTGTTATTCCGTCACATTTAAATGTTATATGACAAAACCGAAGGTTGCTCATATGGGATCAAGGGTGCATACATGTATGCACCCTTGATCCCACATGCATGCACCCTTGATCCTATGTGTGTTCTCTTGATTCCAGTGCCGGATTATGTGCCAAAACGATGCTTGGGCATTTGCAATAATTCATTCATTCATTCAAGTATTTATATAGCGCCTCTTCAAGGAAACTACTCGGAGGCGCTCCCGACTACAGCACTGCCATAATAATATTTTAATGTTGAACATAAAAGCCCCCCGAAACCCCCCTTGTCTGCGGCACTGCCGTTGACTGTTTGGCCTTCTATAGGACTGCATCACAGCTGCCTGCAAGTCCTCTTCTGAGACAATGCCCTCATGACCACTTGGCGGCCTAGGCCCATATGTCGTACGCTTTTTGTGATAACCATTTGCTGGTGCTGTAATAATAAATAAATAAAATTATTTTAATAACCTATATTTTTTCTATTTTAACTGTGGGCCTAGTTTCATAAGCATCAGTTTAACTTTTAAAAGTTTAACAGAAATGAACTGTAATAATTTTCCTTATCAGTAGAAATATGCACCCTTGATCCTATAGGATCAAGGGTGCATACGCTCATAGGGATCAAGGGTGCAACACCCTACCATGTTCACCCAATTCATCATAACTTTTTCTAGACATCACTTTTGACAACGCAAAGTTGTTCAAACGATACTTAAACAAAATATATGCAAAACGACACCAAAGACGTTACTCGCCTTGCACAAATATCGAAACTGTGAGTTTCGTAAAAATGGTCAAAAATTTACTTTTCATGTACAAAATCAAATTTTTTTTATTAAAAAACAACACCGCCTTGTTTACTATCTGAAACACAGCTGTGGATGTTTAATGAATATGTATAATAGTCTGGTTCCCTGCTCGGCGATATTAAGAAAGTAAGTACGGAGAAAACTCATTAGGATCAAGGGTGCATTAGGATCAAGGGTGCATACTCTCCCCTATGTAATAAAATTTATGCAAGATCAATGTTTATAACATTGTTGTAAAAATAGGCCCCTGCAGTTTGTTTTAATTAATTGTCCGTGTCCCTGTCTGCCTGTGTATCGTTGAAACATGCCGTCTACTTAATTTATGCATAGGCGTGGCTAAGCGTCTACATGGCGTCTACTTAATTTATGCATAGGCGTGGCTAAGCGTCAACATGCCGTCTACTTAATTTATGCAAGGCGTGGCTAAGCGTCTACATGGCGTCTACTTAATTTATGCATAGGCGTGGCTAAGCGTCAACATGCCGTCTACTTAATTTATGCAAGGCGTGGCTAAGCGTCTACATGGCGTCTACTTAATTTATGCAAGGCGTGGCTAAGCGTCTACCTGGGCCTGACAGGCGACTACATAATATATGCAGGGCGTGGTCCAGCGTCTACATAATATATGCATGGGCGTGGCTTGGCGCATACGTATATATACGAGTGCGTGCGCAGGCACGGCAGTCATCGAAATACAGTCACCGAGAAGAAGTCATCGTCAGAGAAACAGTCAGCGAAGGAGTCATCAAGGAACACAGTCGTCGAACGGAAGGATCAGCCGACGCGGTCGCCGTGAGATAGAAGGGAGCTGCGACAGCCGAGTGTTACAGGTTCGAGGCGCAGTGCAGCTACGAGTCGTACGGGAGAAAACGCTTCGAAGAGCGCTACGGTGAATCTACGACGTCTGCAATCCGACGCTGTCGACGACGAAAGGTTCGTAAGCCTTTGCTGTCCGACGCTGGTGGCTGGGGTTCGATTCTTGACCCACAGTCGTGCTCTTCTGTAACTCGACGCGGCTGACGGCGGAAAGTCTGGGGACTTTCGTGAATCTACGACGACTACGATCCGACGCTGTCGACGACGAAAGGTTCGTAAGCCTTTGCTGTCCGACGCTGGTGGCTGGGGTTCGATTCTTGACCCACAGTCGTTCTCTTCTGTCATCCGACGCTGCTGACGACGGAGAGTCTGGTGATTCTCGCTACGCAACGACGACGCCATTCGACTCCGGATCTGCCAACGTTTCCGACCGGGTGAGCGCAGTGGTTCAGTTTTATCGCTACGCAACGACGACGTCGACTCTGGTTCGAAACCCGACCCGTTTCACCGACTTCGACGTGCGCTGGCGAAGCAGCGGTCCTCTACGCGACGACGATTCAGCATTCTGCGTTGGCAATTACTGCCGACAGTGGTATATTAGTTTTCAGACAGTGGCGCTACGCGAATTGCTCCGAACTTGCTCCGAACTTGCTCCGAACTCTGGCGCTATAGAAGTTGGCTGAGGACAGCTTAACGAGGGTTTTCTTGAAGTCGAATAAAAGTGTTTCAAGCCTGACTGGCTAGTCGTCAATCCCCAGTTGACGCCGGACTACACGACGGACGGACATCGCCTTAACGACTAGGGTCTGGAGCTCGGTTCCTGGTGGTCTTTTGCCCAGCCCTAGTGGGTCGAGATTCTTTACAAACTGGTACCGTGAAGTGGAGTGATTGGATTTCGTCGGACTTCTTGGAAATTCGGAATAAGCCAGTGGAGCGAAATTCAGCAACAATGTGGAACACTGCAGAGATGGACGGAAACGCTGTTGACCGCCCGATGACTTCGTCGCCAGCAGTCAGACGTGCAACGGACGCCCTGGTCGACTCTGAGGTCGAGTCCAGCCGCTTTCTGGAGAGAATCGACTTCGATGACCCGCCGAAGAAGGATCGCAAAAGACTGCTGATTTCCGAAACAGACGTCAGCGCTTTGGAGACAAAAGTCTTGGACAGCGTCAGTCGCTTGGTCAGCGAACGGAAGATGACCATGAAACCAGCAAAATTCGATGGGACTGGGTCTCTCGAATCGTTCTTGGCACAATTCGACGTCTGCGCACGCCACAATAGATGGACGGCAATCGACAAAGTCGACTTCCTCCGTGTTTCCTTGGAAAAGGCAGCAACGCAGCTGTTGTGGGACTTTGGAGCGCGAACGGAGGTGACGTACGAACAGCTGGTCGAGAGACTTCGTCAACGATACGGCGCGGAAGGTCAAGCTGAGACTTTTCGTGCGCAACTCTACTATCGTCGCCAGAGGGCGGATGAAAGTCTGGGAGATCTGCTGCACGACATCCGGAGACTTGTCGTTCTCGCCTACCCGGTGCCGTCGAACGAGACGACCGAGATCGTTGCTAAGGACGCCTTCCTTGAAGCTATCCGTGACCGGGAGCTGTCTCTAAAGGTGAGAGAACGGGAACCGAAGACGATCGACGAGGCGTACCGAACAGCTCTACGCTTGTCGGCGTATCAACAGACCGCAGACCTGGAGGATCGTCGCAGACCGGCGAATCGAATAAGAGGAACTCAGGAGGCCGACACCAGAGGACAGCTTCAGTCTCAGCTGGACGACTTCTTCACTGCCCAGCGCAAGTGGCAGCAGGACATGGAAGAAAGAATCTGCCGACAGCTGGAGGGACTTCGAAGCTCGAACGGGACGAACTTCAACTCCGCACCGATGGCTCCGCCGACCATTCCGTCTCAAGGTAACGCATCAGGAAGTCTGGGACGTGGGTCGACCTGTTTCAAATGCGGGTCCCCAGGGCACTACGCACGCCAGTGCCGACAACGCCGACAGTTTCCAGACCGCCGGAACGACGACGCACGCGATTCGGGTCAGCCGACGACCGAGCAAGAGACCGTCACCAACCATACAACGAGAGACAGAGCAACTGGCGTGACGAACAACGCGATCTACATCCATGGAGTGATCAACGGACGGCAAAGAACGTTCCTCGTGGACACTGGGTCGGAGGTAAGCCTGGTTCCCTCGTCTGATGTTGATGGGTTGTTGCTCCAGCCTAGCACTCGCATTCTCTTGGCTGCTAACGGAACACAGATAAGGGTTTTGGGTCAGGTTGATGTCCCAATTAGGATTTCCAGAGGTTTTTCCATTGAGACTAATTTTCTCGTCTCTGACCAGATTGGGGAACCAATGCTGGGAATGGATTGGTTGAGGCAACACCGCTGTCGACTTGGTTTTGGTCAGGGTGCACTCTTTGTTGGTAGACGCCGCATTCCTTTGGTTAAGGGCAATGGTTCACTTTGGTGTCGCAGGGTTATTGTTGCTGAGGAGACAACTGTTCTTCCTCGTTCGCAGTGCGATATCCCTTGTAGGACGCAATATCGTGATTTGACGACCACAGCTGAAGCGTGGATGACTGAATCTAAAGAGATTCGGCCGGGATTGTATGTAGCTAGAGTTGTGCTGAATGATGATGATGATAAAATGTGCATTCGTGTGGTGAATTTGAATGAACAGCCTGCGATGTTAACTACTGACTTGATGTTGGGCGATTTGCACCCCGTAAATGTTGAAGTAATGGAAGGCATGATAGACAGACGGGTCCGGAAGCACAGTTAGTGGAAAAATTGATGGAAGATGTCTCCGAGGATGTTTCGGCTGAGGTGAAAGAACGTCTGAAGAATTTGTTGGTCGAGTACGGAAGCATTTTCTCGACCACTGACCATGATTTGGGAAGGACCATGATTACTCAGCATAGAATTGATACTGGGGACTCCCATCCGGTGAGACAACCGTTGAGGAGGCAACCGCTTCCTTATCAGGCTACCATTGATGCGCAACTGGAACAAATGTTGGTAACTGGAGTTGTGGAACCGGCGGTGAGTGAATGGGCAGCGAATGTGGTCCTCGCCAAGAAGAAAGACGGGTCCTTGAGATTCTGTATTGATTATCGCCGATTGAATGATTTGACGCGTAAGGATTCTTATCCTCTTCCCAGAATCGACGCATGTTTAGATGCTTTAACGGGGGCCGGGTGGTTCAGTACTCTTGACCTGCGCAGCGGGTACCATCAGGTCGCGATGGACCCGGGTGATGCCGATAAGACAGCTTTCGTCACTCGGCGAGGAATTTTTCGTTGGAGGGTCATGCCGTTCGGGCTATGCAACGCTCCGGCCACCTTTCAGCGTCTAATGGACATAGTTTTGTCCGGGTTGAATTTTGAACTGTGCCTGGTGTACTTGGATGATGTAATAATCTTCAGTAGTACCGCGGACCAGCATTTGGGTCGATTGGGTCAAGTCTTTCAAAGACTTAAAGAAGCAAATCTGAAATTAAAGCCAAGCAAATGTCATCTTTTCAGACGCACGGTATCTTTTCTTGGACAAATAGTGACAGCACCAGCAACATCGTGAAGGCACAGAAGGAGGATTCGGTACTGAGTCTAATCCGAGTCTGGCTAAACGAAGGGATGCCGAGTCTACAAGAAATCTTACTGGAGGAGGAAGCCGTCAAAGTCTACTGGCACCAGCGAGATTCGCTGTATCTGAAGGAGGATGTGATCTGCCGCCGAACACCGGACGAGTTGGAGCAGGTGCTAGTGCCAAAGAACCTGAAGGAAGACTACCTGAGGTTAGCACATACTGGCGTGACCGGAGGACATCTGGGTGTCCGACGAACAAGATGGCAGGTTCGCCGACGGGCCTACTGGGTCGGATGGTCCGGGGACGTAAAAAGATTCTGCCGGCACTGCGAGAGATGTTGCCAGTACCATAGGGGCGCTCTACAAAGACAGGGTCCTCTTCAAACCCTGCACTGTGGGGAGCCATGGGAAAGGGTGAGCGTGGATGTTACTGGTCCTCACCCCAGGAGCAAGAGAGGCAACATATACATCCTAACCATGATGGACAACTTTACGAAATTTGTCGAAGCCGCCCCCATGGCAAATCAGGAGGCGACCACAGTGGCGAAAGCACTGGTGGAAACGATTGTCGTTCGCTACGGGGCGCCACTCCAGATTCTGACGGATCGTGGGACGAACTTCGAAGGACGGGTGTTCCAGGAAATGTGTCGCCTCTTGGAAGTGGACAAAGTAAGGACGTCCAGCTATCGGCCACAGTGCAACGGAATGATCGAACGATTCCACCGCACGCTCAATTCGATGCTGGGAAAGGTGGTGAGCGAGAACCAGCGGGACTGGGACGATCATCTTCCGTATGTAATGGCTGCGTACCGCGCCTCCGTTCACGATGTGACCGGCTTCTCGCCGAACTACCTCGTCTTCGGGAGAGAGAGCAGAGCGCCGCTGGACATCGTTTACGGTCCACCCGAGGAACCAGACGGGAACGGGCAGACGTATTCGACCTACGCTGCGGAATTGCTGGAAAAGTTTGAAAAAGCGTATCGCGCTGCACGCCAAGGTCTCAGAAAGGGCGCTGAGCGACGCAAGCACAGCTACGACCTGCGTGTACGACCAGCGAAATTTGAAGCCGGAGACTGGGTTTACTACTTCAGTCCACGGAAATTTGTGGGACGTAGTCCGAAGTTCCAGCGTAATTTCACTGGTCCGTGGATGATTGTGCGGGCGTGTGGTCCGGTCAACTATCTTCTCCAAAAGTCGCCGAAGGCTAAACCCTTCGTGGCGCACGTAGACAAGCTTCGCCACTGTTATGGAAGGACGAAGGGAGAATGGACTGAGGCGACCGAAAAAGTGACCGGAGGGTCGCCCCAAAAAGTGACCGGGAGCGCCACGGCTTCTACCAGTCGACGGCCACACCGCCGTGGGGACGGAACGCGCGAAACGGATGCGCACGACCAGGATTTGGACGGAGTGGCGACCTCTACAGGTCGACCACGACGCAACGCTGGCCGTCCTGTCCGCTTTCAGTGAACGCGGCTGAAAGCAAATTAGAAATAATTATTGAGTCGTGCCTGACTCCGAGCTTATTTTTTTTGATTAGGCGTAATTGCCGGCTGTATAGTTAGCTATTCAATTGTTTGTACTTATGCTATGTCGTTTTGAAAAAAAAAAAAGAAAGAAAGAAGGGGGGTGTGAACAAAACAGTTCACACCGTACCCGAAATGAAAAAAAAAATAGAGAAATAAGCCTGAAAAAAGAAAAAAAAGAAAAAAAAAGAAAAAGAAAAACAGGCAGAGACATGAAAAACAGGCGAGAAAAAAAAATAAAAGGGGGATGTGCGCGAAAAGCACTTCGCACCCGATTCAGCTTGGCTATTTATGATGTCTTCAATTACGGTACCGTGTGGCAGTTATTTCTGTGGCAAGCTGATGTACAGCATTTTGCTGATTGGAAAACGTGTTAGATTTTCTTTTGGTACAGATACTCTTGCATTTGCTGTATAGTTGGGCAATTAATGTTTTACTCCGATTGTCGGGTAGATTTTCTGTTAGTGCTCCAAGGTGGGCCTTGGATTGCTTCTGGGGGAGGCGTGTTGTAAAAATAGGCCCCTGCAGTTTGTTTTAATTAATTGTCCGTGTCCCTGTCTGCCTGTGTATCGTTGAAACATGCCGTCTACTTAATTTATGCATAGGCGTGGCTAAGCGTCTACATGGCGTCGTCTACTTAATTTATGCATAGGCGTGGCTAAGCGTCAACATGCCGTCTACTTAATTTATGCAAGGCGTGGCTAAGCGTCTACATGGCGTCTACTTAATTTATGCATAGGCGTGGCTAAGCGTCAACATGCCGTCTACTTAATTTATGCAAGGCGTGGCTAAGCGTCTACATGGCGTCTACTTAATTTATGCAAGGCGTGGCTAAGCGTCTACCTGGGCCTGACAGGCGACTACATAATATATGCAGGGCGTGGTCCAGCGTCTACATAATATATGCATGGGCGTGGCTTGGCGCATACGTATATATACGAGTGCGTGCGCAGGCACGGCAGTCATCGAAATACAGTCACCGAGAAGAAGTCATCGAGCGATACAGTCACGTCAAGGAACACAGTTGTTACAACAGTCGTCGAACGGAAGGATCAGCCGACGCGGTCGCCGTGAGATAGAAGGGAGCTGCGACAGCCGAGTGTTACAGGTTCGAGGCGCAGTGCAGCTACGAGTCGTACGGGAGAAAACGCTTCGAAGAGCGCTACGGTGAATCTACGACGTCTGCAATCCGACGCTGTCGACGACGAAAGGTTCGTAAGCCTTTGCTGTCCGACGCTGGTGGCTGGGGTTCGATTCTTGACCCACAGTCGAGCTCTTCTGGAATCCGACGCGGCTGACGGCGGAAAGTCTGGGGACTTTCGTGAATCTACGACGTCTGCAATCCGACGCTGTCGACGACGAAAGGTTCGTAAGCCTTTGCTGTCCGACGCTGGTGGCTGGGGTTCGATTCTCGACCCACAGCCGTTCTCTCTGCCATCCGACGCTGCTGACGACGGAGAGTCTGGTGATTCTCGCTACGCAACGACGACGCCATTCGACTCCGGATCTGCCAACGTTTCCGACCGGGTGAGCGCAGTGGTTCAGTTTTATCGCTACGCAACGACGACGTCGACTCTGGTTCGAAACCCGACCCGTTTCACCGACTTCGACGTGCGCTGGCGAAGCAGCGGTCCTCTACTCGACGACGATTCAGCATTCTGCGTCGGCAATTGCTGTGGACAGTGGTGCATTAGTTTCCAGACAGTGGCGCTACGCGAATTGCTCCGAACTAGCTCCGAACTTGCTCCGAACTTGCTCCGAACTCTGGCGCTATAGAAGTTGGCTGAGGACTGCTTTGCGAGGGTTTTCTTGAAGTCGAATAAAAGTGTTTCAAGCCTGACTGGCTAGTCGTCAATCCCCAGTTGACGCCGGACTACACGACGGACGGAC
>OX457039.1:60810757-61028257 GCA_949752735.1 Lumbricus terrestris
ATGAAAAAAATAATGATAATGTTAATGATAATGATCATAAAAATAATGGGCATAATAATTGCAACAATGACATAGGCCTACGTGTAAAGGTGGTGCAATGGATGGATCCGATTTGACCAGGGTCTATGACAACAGAGGCCGTTACCCTGGACAGAAATTTGCTCGGCATATTACAGCACTTAAGAGCAAGGTACTGAACCATAAATTATAATCCATCGCGCATTCTCTTGCATCAAAAGAGCGCGAAGACAACAACGGCATGGAATGATCAAATCACAGGAAATGAAATTTATTTGAATCGTTTCAATGAAAAAAATATTCACAGTGCGCATTTTGTAGCACAGATATTATAATAGGCCTGTATGACAAATAATAAATTTTTCCAGACAAAATCTGGTAGGTTTGAGAATGATGTAACAATGCATGACAATGTGGATCGACTCACGAGACGTTCAATGGCTTATCTAGTCATCCTCACTATACATGTAGTTAAGACTGAGTGAAGAAGCAAAGGGGAGAAAGAATCGACATAATTATGCACACTCATATCCACAGAGAAGCTGAAGATAAAAATTGTACACTGCAATCATTCTAAAATCAATTTTGACGATACGTAAAAATAAAGTTCTCTGTTTTCACCTTTTCGATGTCATCATCGAGGCCAAATTTCTTGGCGAGTACTTTCTGAAGCTCTTGTTTCTTGACCTTTATCCTTTCGCAGACGTCCTTTGGCATTCCACGACAGGCCATCCATTCCTCTCTCGTTCCTTCCGCCGGTTGCCATAGCAAACCATATGTTACATGTATGTTGGAACCCGATAATTCACCAACTAAACTTCTTGCCTGCACAAGAATAACCCAATAAATATGTCCCAAAATGATTTTATTGTGTTGGCTAATTAGTCCAGAAAATGGTTCTCTGTATCGCCTAGTATTATAGCGAAAAAAATAATGTAGACAAAATTTTGTGTGCGCAAGTTGCGTGTCGCATTGTAATGTAGGCTATTATACTAAGCTGCAAATTTATAGCGTGTCACTTCAAGAAGCGCCAGATCTTGCGCAATAAAACAGAGGTCTATTAGTTTGGTTTTAAGCGCATGCGGAAGAAAAGCAATTCGTAAAGAGAGGCTATTAACATGTAGATTAATATTTAGAATTGAACTGTTATTTATTTCATTCGGTAGCCTGTGAATTTTACAGATTTTATGCATTATGCATGTAACTAAGAAGCCCTAAGGCTACTGCAGAGTGGCGTGGCCAGGAATTTACGATAGTTTTTTTTGACTGTTTGCCCTTTCCGACACCAACCCATCAGTATTAGGCCTACAGTAAATAAAAACGAAATAAAGTAGCAAATGGAATAAAGTAGGAAAAACAATTGTTACTACAAGTAATTTTTTGTTTCTCTTATTTAAGTGGATAAATAACCATTAAAAAACTTTTTCCTTGGCCAATGGGGGCTTTAACCCCCAAACCCCCTTGTCTACGCCACTGCTTCTGCAGCGTGCCAAAACTAATTCTTTGTAGGTTATCTTACGCTGTCCTTTGCCCGAAGGCTTACTTCGTGGTCCAAAATTACAAAAATAGGCCCTAATCATATTTAAAAAAAATTACAGTCACTTTAATATTAGGCATATATGATCTTCAGAACTATTTTATTCAGTTATGGTTCTTCCTCCTGTTTCTGGTAGATCTGTTTAGTTTCCATTTAATTCGCAATTGTTCAGATTTCAATAGATAGGCCTACATTTTTACATCGGTTTTATAGGCTTATAAACTCAGCACTGATCTCCGTTCAGGGGCTGAGACCGGCAAAAATTATTGTGCTATTATTATACAATGCAGTATATTATGACACTAGATCTATGCGCAAACTGCCCGCTATTGTGACTTCTGAGAGTATCTGAGACTAGGCCTAGACCTGGTTCTAGGACAATTGGAGAGGGTTCACCCTAGGCCTAGCCTATATAACTATTGCTATCTGCTCGCATGACTTTCGTGTCCATTGTAAAGTTTAGTTGCCTCCGCGAAGGCATCTTCGTTGCGTGATGGTTTAATGCGTGCTGAAAGTTGCAGATCTACAGAGGAGGTCAGGAGGCCAGTGTCCCAACGGAGTCCATGCCGCTCCCCCTCCCCCCGAGTGGCTCCCAAACAGCCAAGTAAATTCAATGATTATGTGGAAAGAATTTAGATTTTAGAACAATTAAGCAGTGACTATATGAAGTGTTGTCTAGTTAAAAGTTGAAACTGATGCTTAACAAATCAGCGAGAATAGATATTATGTTAAAGTAACTTAAAACTGTTGCGGAGACTTTGATGCATGTCGTGTAGTTGCTTTAAGCAATATTCCTGATCGTTTGAAAGGAACTGGCGGACTATAGGCCTACAATATTATTTTGTCAGAGGATTTTGTGTGATTGTAATTGCAACTGTAGGCTAATTAAGCGCCTCTGAGGAGTTCTCTTGAAGAAGCGCTATATAAATGTACGATTACAATTACAATTACAATTGTTGGGGAGCAAAATACCGACAGAGCAGTTGAAGCGCCTATTGTCGTTGTTAAGACTTAAAATTTGTCGGGCCTACTATTCTTGCACCTATTTTGTGACATTCTGAGCAAGATAGACTACGTGCTTTTCAACTCAACTTCTATAGCTGCAAGTGTTTACTTATCTTTAGCTGCAGGTGTTGTTTAAAAGCTTTATTGACTCCTTCAAGGAAATTATGGACGCTCTGCCTTTCTCAAAGGCTGAAGAGCTCTCTCTGCTTTCGGAGAAAGTGACAATTATAGCTTTAGCTCTAAGACCTTGCTGATAAAGTGTCTGAAAATCATTTTGTGTGCAATCGGCATCTTGGCCATTTTACTTTTGCTTTTAGAAATTTCAATTTTATTGATTAATAACAAAATCATTAATAAGAAAAATTCTTTATTTACCATCTTGATAGTCATCTTGCTAAATCATAGATGTGGAAAAAGATGGAAACGGAATTTTTTTTTAAACGTGAAAAACGTCGTTTTATTCGGAAAAAACGTAAAAAAATGGAAACGGAAAATAATTTGGCTTTGTAACATCTTCAACAGCATTTTTAACTTAGAAACCTTATTGAAGCTTATGCATATTTATCTTAATTGGCAAATAACACAAATTTATTTGTAGGCCAAACTTAATTAGGCTATAAGTGACATTAATCTACAACATTTTCCCCCTATAACTTTGGTTAAATAAGAAATAGAGAAAAATTAAATTCTTACTCTTGGCCAAAATATTGGCAAAATATTACGTGTTACTCTTTTGTGGAAGTATGCTGAGGACTCACAAGTTTCGGCGAAGCCATTCTCCAACTGCTCTTCCCCCACCCCCATTAAGATCATCGGTCCATCCGTGGCCCCTGTTAGCAAACCTAGAAGCGCCACTATGTGTCTAGAATCTCGATACAAAGCCTACTTTTTAAAAATATTTAGGCGTAATGATTCTCTGAAGGATGGCACTCAAGCCTTGATGCCAGCTGCCTTCGTGAGCGCAGCAACTAAGTGTTTTGTTTGGTTGCACATAAAAAATTCTCACCTGACAAATTTGCAGAAATGTTGCCATCCCCAACAGGTAGATAACATTTCGTTTAGTTAATGGAAACATCTTGCTGAGAAATTGCCTGCAACTGAACGTTGCTCTTTATGTTTTATCGACTGCCTGCCGATAAAAACTTTCGCTTCTGTTCTCAAGCTCTTGCTTTCGTCCTGCATCGTTTGTATTAACCTCGGTCAAGAGTCAGGCTTTTATAACACATTTAGGCCGATGCCTAAACTTTAAGGCCTTTGACAGGACCTTAGATGAAATACCTTACTTTAAAGCGCCATGACTTTCAAATAGATCCTGAAAGGTGGAGACTGAAATTTGACCAAGTCGGTCTTACAGTTACTGTTCACTTCGTTTCGGTTTCTATCAGTGGGCTGTAGTAGGGCCTGTAGGCGTATGCACGAACATCCTTTGCATGCCACGACAAAATGTTCCGGGTTATCCTGGGTGTCTAAACGAGGATAGGCTGTACTTTGTGCTCTTGTCACACGCTTCTGATATGAGACACGATGACAGAGTGGTTTCTGCGTTCGCCTTGTGACGCGCAGAACACGGGCTCAAACCTTCCCCCGCCGATCGTTAGGCTCACTGTGCACGACTTTTGAGCAACTCTTTCATCATTGCACAGCGCCATCTGTTGACGCTTCGTCATTGTACAGCTAATCAATCATTATTATCAATCAACACTAAGACAGATGAGAGGAAGTTGGAATTGCAAGTGGATATGGTATTTGATTGTGGGCTAAATATGTCCACCTCAAGAAGTAGTAGGCCCTACAATATGTTTAACAATAATTGTTGACAGTCATATGCCAACGTAAACATAAATATGTCCACCACAACAAGTAGTACAATATGTTTAACAATAATTGTTAAAAGTCATATGCCAATGTAAACATATAAATATGTCCACCACAACAAGTAGTACAATATGTTTAACAATAATTGTCAAATGCCAATGTAAACATATAAATATGTCCACCACAACAAGTAGTACAATATGTTTAACAATAATTGTTAACAGTCATATGCCAATGTAAACATATAAATATGTCCACCACAACAAGTAGTACAATATGTTTAACAATAATTGTCAATTGCCAATGTAAACATATAAATATGTCCAAAACAACAAGTAGTACAATATGTTTAACAATAATTGTTAACAGTCATATGTCAATGTAAACATATAAATATGTCCACCATAACACGTAGTACAATATGTTTAACAATAATTGTTAACAGTCATATGCCAATGTAAACATATAAATATGTCCGAAGAGAGATCCAGACATGAAGGCAACAGTATAATTTAAATTAATGGGCATAGCAGACAGTAATGAAAATAATAGCTATTAATAAGCTAGAGCAGATAGATAAGGAAATCGATAAGTGGGCTATATTTATTAACCACAATAAGTAGTACAAATGACTACAGTAATTATTAACAGCCAAATGCCAAAGCAAACACTTATTTCAGAAGGAAATTGATTAAGATAATTATAATCAGTTACTCTTTTACACATAAGTTTTTCAATTATTTTAGAAAAAGAGAGAGTATACTTGGTCGATAATTACTAGTCATCTTATTGTCCCCAGTTTTATAGATTGGAGAGATTTTGGCAATTTTTTTAATTCATTGGGAACTAATCCAGAAGAGAATGAAGCGTTTATCATACTGCTGAGGGGGTAGCAATAGCATGTATTGAGGATTTAGCTATTGAGTGACTTATATCATCAGGGCTGGATGAAGAGGCTCTTAATACTACAGCCGAAATTCGCCTCCATGTCACTGCCCTATCGTAGACTGAACTTCGCACATTCTCTTTAAAATCAGGTGTACGGTCAAAAGCGCGCAGGACAAAAGTTTTTGGGTGTTTTCTGTTGCGCGCATTTGTCTGCGCGCTTTTGTCCTGCGCGCTTTTGTGACGGCGCCTTAAAATCCTTTATAATAATCGTTTTATGTACAGGTGTAAAACAGAAAACCTGAACAGAGAGGTGCGTAGGCCTACCTAATTGGCTATGTGGACAGCAATAGTAGTACAAATATTCGTACTCACGTGTGTACAGGTATTAAGTGTCGCGGTATCAAATGTCGTGGGAACAAGTGTCGCCGGGATTAAACGTCGCCGGGATTAACTGTCGTGGGATTAACTGACGCCGGGATTAAATGTCGTGCTACCGAAATTTCGACCAACCGACTTAAACAAAGTCACCAGATTTTGAACAGGGCCTCCCCATTTCTTAATCCGTCCCTGCATGCATCAGCTGTTGTTGGAACATCAATCAACCAATCACATAAATTTATATAGCGCCCCTTCAAGATCTCTACTCAGAGGCGCTCCCAACCTAGGCCTGGTCGAAAAGAAAAGTGCAAGACCAGACCGAGTCGGTGTTTTCACGTTAGAGGTGCCACCTAACGGTCCTAACCAATGAGCCAATTCAAATTTTCATCTCAATTAATTTACTCGGAGCAGACACTTACATAATTGCATACCTAAGTGCGTTCGAGTTTTGCAAGAAGATGAATTAATTAAATAATTTAAGATGTTACAGTAGGCTAAGTGACATTTGTTAAAGGCACCACTTGCCGACATCATCGCGGATCTTAGACTGCTGTCATAAGAAACGCAGAAATAATGCAGAAGTGTAGGCACAATTGTGTAGTGGTGGGTTAGGTGCAGTCAAACCGGAGGGCCCCAGGTTCAAATCCACCTCAAGTCGCCGCGTAGCGACCTTGAGAAAGTCTTTCACTTCGGCGTGAAACTCTGATGCAGTGTCCACGCTGTAGTCGGAAGCGCCTCTGAGTAGCGAGCTTTAAGCAAATGCGAAAAATAAATAAATAAATGAGCAAATAGTTTAAGTGCGGCGTACATGTGCATCTCTTCGCCACGAGTGGACCTGCACCTAAGCGCACCGCATACCATATCATAATTGGGCAGCATATGTTTCGAACAGCTGCTATTTACCCTGTTGATCATAATCTGATCTATCAGGCTACCTCCGCCTACTGTATGCCTATATGTAGGACGATATTACCGTCCTACACATAGACCTAGCCTACAGCAGCCTGCTCATTGAATATTGACTGCGTTGAAAAGACTTGCATAAGGCTACGTGCTAACAGCAGAAAATGGACTGAGCGATAATAGAAGCTTATTTAGTTAACTATTTCTAAATGTCCGCTGTCATAATTTTGCAAATTAAGCTACATAAATGTTAGCATGCACCGTTAATATTGCCCTTGATGCTCATAATTATTAGTACACTTTTGTTTCGAACTGTACAATTTGATAAGTTATTATGGCATTCCAAACTGCACAGGAAATAGAGCACTGCTCATGTTGACGAGAATGAAGGGAGACTGCCTGGAAAAATATATCGTGCGGGGTACAGCGCCATGAGCAAGAACATGGGAGAGGCCGATGATGGGATGGATCGACAATATCAGAGCAAATCCGGCCATGCCCATTTAGAAATTTCTTTATTTCTCACCAGCTATTCTGGCGTGGAAAGTGGACGTGCCCCCACATCAGTTTCGTAGGCTCCTCCCCATGATGAGGTTCGTATAAAGTTTCACCAACACATTGAGAAAGGTGACAGAGAAGACAGAGAGTAAAATGAGAAAAAGTAGGCTACAGTATGACAAAATGGTCATCGCCTATTTTGGCGAGAAAATGGTCTGGTTTTCTGGGAAATGGTATCTTTTTGACTTTTTTGCTCGAGATTTCGACCAAACGGCTAAAAAGGTCACAAACCACGGATAAACTAGCATCTTTTTCTGAGAATTCCACAAATGACTAAAAAAGTGATAAGATTTCTCGGCGACCAAAGACGATTTTTTTTCCCAGTCCCAAGGCCGAAAATGTCTGTATCCGCCCCTGTTTAAGGCAGAGACAAAAGACAGAAAAGATGGAGAAAACTTGTCTATGAAGCGACCAACCTTCGGACCGAGGAAGGTTTAAGGCAAGACAAGACATCGACCTATAGACATACTGCAGGGCTTTTTTTAACGTGCAGTTGTACACAAAATGTGCAGTTCTAAACGGATTTGTGCAGTTGTAGAAGCACTTCTGTACAGTTAAATCTAGCAAAAAAGGTCATTGTCCCCCCCCCCCCGGTTGGAAGTTATTTACCTCGGAGAATTGAAAGGAAAGAAGGAGTTGTGCAGTTCTAAAAATTCCTTAAAAACCACCCTGACTTACTGTCCCTCTTCGAAGTTTCTCACCGCAGTAGGCCTACAAGGGACAAGTCAGGTACAGGCATGTCTAAGTGCCATAGCGAACCAAGTCCACAACTGTTACAGTCAAGATCTTTGGTCAGCTTGGTTTGCAGTTCACAAAAGTTAGTTGTCAAGCAGAGGAGATAGTAGCCCACTTAAATACGTTTCTACCGTACGTCAGTGATATTTTACTTCAGTAAATAATTTTCGTTTTACTTCTATTTCAGTTCGAGCGTACTCAATTTCAATTCTAGTTCAATTAGCCTACAGTTCTTCAAAAAATTTAAGTTATACTTCAATTTCAGTTTTTACAATAATTTCAGTTCTCAATTCAGTTCTCGCATAGAATTAATTTCAGTTTTACTTCTTTAAAGGCCTAGAATTTGCTTCAAATTAAACCAAGTTCGAGCGTTTACATTATCGATATGCTTCTTAATTTTAAAGAACTTTCTATTTCAGCGACATTAGCTGACAGTTTCTTCTCCCGGTGCACCTATTAGAAGTCTTCACCCAGAAAAAATTTGTTTCTTCTATAAGTTTGAAAAGCCGGATTTTGAAAAGCTGATTTTTTTCATTTAGCCCAGTGAGCAAGCTGCGCGAAGTTATCAGGATTGAAAAATTTGCACTCCGGTATTCAAAGCATAACCACATTCTTATCATGAAGCTGAAAATTATAAAGGTCCAAACACAAAAGACCATAATAGATTGCACACGGAAGCACATCCTAAGCCAAAGACAGCAAAGCTTTAAGAGTCAGAAAGTATGTGCGCCTTTTAGATGCGAACTCAGCTGCTTAGGAAAGTCTATGAGCTAAAATTTCCAATTTTGTCATAATTTCCGTTCTAAAATTAATTTTCGTTTTTATTCTAATTTTCGTTCACTGTGCTTAATTTCAGTTCTAATTCAGTTTTCGTTCTCAAAATAATTTCAGTTACAGTTAAAGTTATACTGAACGGAAATCAATATTTTCTGTTCTAATTTTACTTATCGTTAATGAAAATATCACTGCCGTACGTACACAATAAACGAAGTAATGTTGTAAAAAAACCATCTTTAATAAGCTTTTTTCTTAGCTTCAAGAAAGCGGTCCAAACTGCGATGCCCAGTCACGCTACAAAAAGAATAAGCCCATAATATTATTATTCATAATAATCAAAATTCAACTTTCTAAACATTTGCGCATAATAACTAGACAAAGCACAGACGAGAAATGGCAGCAGTAAAAGCATAAGCACACTTGGATTATTGTTGAGTTTGCGTTTGACTTTTCTGATTAATGAAAATTAAGAATGTCGTCTGCGCCACACTTCTGCTTTCCGACACTCTTTTTTGGCGCATTCAGCGCCCAAGTACCAGATTTGACATATCCATCTTGTCGAGGAAAATATCGTCTGAATAATTGTTGCCTCTAAGGACGACGAGTTGAAGCTGAAACCAAACGACATAATTAGGAATAGACTAAACTGTTTCTTTGCAACGGATTTAAATTAGCATTGTGTAATTTAGATTCATGAAGCCTAGCTATTAAGAAACTTATTTTAAAAATGCTATATGTCCTTCTAAATCAAAGCTGTAAAAGTTTACAAAGCTTATCACTCGACTGACATCTGCAGTTACATCGGTCAATTTCTGAGCATTGGTTCAAAAAGAAATCATTAACATGCAAAGACATATCCGAGTTCAATAGTTTATAGAGCTACTTATATTGTCAAAAGGTGATTATGAAACTGTGCAATACTTTGTACAAAGGACAAAATCATCAATTCATTAGTGATCTATGCATATTTTATTCTTTGCCACCAAGTGGTGGGCGTCAACAGTATGAAAATGGTCTAAGTCTTAGGCCTATATCATGTTTTGCTTCTCAAGGATCAGTTTATTGCTCCCATTGCTTGCATATAAGTAGCCAACAACGATCGATTTTCACTGTCTACGTTGATAGTTGTATGCTTTAGATCGACTATTAATATTGCTTTCATCTGATGAACATTGTTACACGATATGCAGCTGCAAAAGTCGCGAGTGTTTCTGATCTGTCAACAATGAACAGAGCAGTTCCGAATTTCAATAATAATTAATTTTACATTAACTGTATGTTGCCTATGCTAATGCAGCCGTAATAGACATTTTAAGCAACCTTAAACATTGCTTAAAAATCCATATTGTGCCGTATGTAAGCTATTGACTACTAATTTGTACACGGGCCACACGGCACGTTGACCTGGCATTACTACAAAATTGATTGGCACATCTTTACGACATCCCATAATCAGACCTATGTCTTAAGTCAGTACGACAAGGGCCCGTTTTCAATGAGTATTGGGCCCCTTAATCCGACCCTGTGTAATGTGTATTGATAGTCAAAGTTATTTCTCGGAAGCATAAACCTAATAGGAAGAGAGCATCATTGGAGCACTGCATGAGAAATACGATATTAACTCTTACTTGTCTTCACGGTTGCTTGAAAGCCACGTGGATAAAATATAATTCTCCAATTGGGGTTTACATTATAGTTGCTTCGGAAGATAACCATCATCTCATTGGATTCGCTGAACACGATATCACTTGGCCGATTGTCACTACAAAACCTGCGAAGAAGAAGAAGAAGAAGAAGATGAAGAAAAAAAGAAGAAGTATGCTTAATCGACGAAACATTATAAGTAGTCTTTACATGATACGGCTTCGGTAATCAAGGCAAAAATTAATGATGCCGACATTGTCTTCTCTAAATAATCATTAATCATGCTAATGAGCCTTCTTGTAGCTATATGCGCATGATAATTATAGCCTACCTATGCATTATATGGCTGGTATTCGTGTATGTTGATATAAATTGTATTGTATTGCATCTGCAATATAATGCGCTTCTCGCAGCAATTGGCTTTCAGAAGCGCTCCTGTTCACTCCTAATCGTAATCACAGTAGACCTATCCAAATCTCGAATGCACCATTTGAAAGCCAGAAGCAGGACACCAGCTTATTTATGAGCATTTAATTTGTTCAATAATGATAGCTTTATTCAGCCTTATGCTGAGGTCATAATTGTGGACAAGAAATACACTGGTCAGAGGTCGGAGCCATGACGCATGCTATGAACTTAATCTAAGGTAGGCCTATTTATCGAAAAGGTTTTCTACTCTCATCCACAACATTCGCTTGGACTAAAGCCATCCTTTTTAATAAGAGAGGAAATGACAGACTCAAAACAGTTATTATGTTTGTGGTTACCTGGCACCCTCTAATCCAAGGTCCTTTTTGTACTTGATTTCAACCCAATGAAAGCAACCTGATCCCGGACTGAAAACGCCGAAAGGACCATTAAACTCCAGTTGCAACTTGTAATTCTCTGGCGCCTGTTTTAGACAAACGTTCATCATAAACGAACAAACATTACCTCAAACGCTTCACTGATGTTTATTCGTACGCAGTAATCTAATTATGGGTCTCAGTGCAGTAGTGGCGCCAGAGAGGGGGCTAGGGGTTAGGGGGGGGCTAAGGCCATCCGTTTTTTACATGTAAAAATAAAATATTTCGACGATTAGCCCCTCAAAAAAAGTGAGACAAAAAAGTCGTCAGAAATTTTGGCGGATGAAAGTGTAAAATTTTCATGAGATTTCGGACAAAATAATGACTAAAAAATGGCGTCAGAAATTTTGGCGAATGAAAATGGAAAATTTCCTCCGCGAGGATTCAGCCTCTCAAAACTGAAATCCTGGCGCCGCCGCTCTCTCAATACTGTGTAAAATCAGAGCAACGTTTGCAGAAAACGGGGCCCTACGTGCAAAAATTTGTGGGCTCCTATCTGACTGAAAGTCTGAGACTGGGTGTTTAGCCGTAAGACTTAGCCCATTACTTTTTGGTCACCGATATGTATATTAGTCGTCCATAACTTAAAAATGCATCAAGCGAGTTTTTTTATATCGCTTGCTCGGGCTTCTTTCATTTTGCTGCTCCAGAATCGCTTCAAAGTCTATTGTGTAAGATTTTAATCGAAGTTTAATAAATTATCATAAAATCTTAATTTTTATTGCTGCTTAACAATAATACTAAAAAACGACGGAATCATCAGACTACTTTGTTGGAACAATTAGCATAGTAGGCCATAACAAACTGCAGAATGCGGCTTCATCTAGGAGGTAAGATTCTTTGCACAAATAGCCTACTAGCTCAACAAAGCAAAGCAAATTTAAATTACAATAAAAAATAGAATAGTGATGATACCAATAACAACAACAGAAACTGCAAAAAACAGTTATAATGATAATATTCTTTCTTAAATTCAAACTGACATCGAATTGCCCATAATTTCATGCGATTGCCAACCCGCAAAAACTGTGTTATTTTTTTAAATATTAAAAATTAAGGGATACTATTATTTATTATTTAAAATCTATTATATTTTGTGTGGGCCTTGTAAAGTTTCAGGATCCAATAGTGCTATGCGTAAACGCACCTCTGTGTAAAGTGCTATATGAGCGAAGTGCTGCATGTAGCTATTGAGCGATTCGTGACGAATCTATAGCAAAGGCCTATAAAAAAGCAATACGGTACTCTGCTCCTTTCGGACCAATTTGGGACCCACACTCCTACCTGAGACCTGGAGTAGGTCCACGCAGGCCACGTTAAATGTATATGGAAACAGTGGCGTATACGCAAGGTGGTTTAAGGGGTTAAAACTATTGGCTTAGGAAAAAGTTTTCTAAAAGGTTATTTATCCACCTAAATGAAAAAAAATTGCAGTAACATTGTTTTTCTTACTTTATTCCATTTGTCACTTTATTCCCTTTTTTATTTACTGTAGCTTAATACTGTTGGAGTGTTGGGTTGGTGTCAGGAAGGACATTCGGTCAGGCCATAACCCCCCATCATAAATTCCTGGCTACGCCACTGTATGGTCACGTGGTCAGAGTACAATGTTCATCTTATAAAATAAATAATAATCGATTAAACTCGACGTAGGAACATTACTGCAATTTTTTAAATTTCGATGGCAAGTAAAAACTGAAAAATTGCCAAATTATCAGCATACCTTAATCCACCAAGTGCATTCCTGGTAGTCAGTGTATCCTTTGACACCATAACCGGGCGATTTGATCACCTCCTGAGTTCCAGATGCAATGTTCAATATACCGCCGCAATTTGCTAAAACGTATCATACGCAGACATTAATCATTCACTCGAAAAGTTTGATACGGGATTGTATACGCGATTGATACGCTATATGGTTTAATGTTAATTGAAGTCTTCATCTACCTAAGTACTCTCAGCCCAATTTCATTCGCGAACCCTACGTCTCCCAGCCACCCTGCTAGCCAGTCACCTGCTAATCAACCAGCAGGCTTTCCACTACAAAGAAACCTCTTCGACAATTCCTGCAATAATCCATTCTCTTTCCTCCGCCTCAGGCCTTGCCATAGAGTCTGCGGGGCCCAAGGCAGCAGATGGTCCTCAAGCATAGATTAACGCAGTTGATTTCCTGTCAATACGGCGCGGGTGGGGAGAGTCACCTAAGATTGGACACTTAACGTTGTTTCACAAATTTCTTTTGAGCTAAGAGCGGTTTTTTTACAAATAATCCACACGGATGTGGTCTATACATATTTGACTTTCAAATGATGCATTTAAAACTTTAGCACGTTTTACAATAATTATTATCGTTAAAAACAATTACTAATAAAAAGTATGTCCCATCTTAAGTAATTATAATATTTATTCATAACATAGGACAATTATTTCCTTTATGTCAGATTGTGAAAATTTTATAATGTAAAGAAATCAGCGAACACGATAAATTTCAATCATCAATAAAATCAAGACAGCACCGTAAGTATTAATAGCTGCTATGTGGAGTCTACATATATGTTATTCGCAACTCGTGACAGACCATGGCCTTCTCTGCGTATGGCAGTGGCAATAGGTGTGTTCCATCTTATGAACCGCGCAATCTTAGATCGCGTTCCCCTGCTACCTTATGTAGGCCTCTATAAGTAATGCAAAATCATCGGCGCTCGCACTTAGGGGCAAGAGAGGTCCCGCCCCGGATATTGAGAATTTTTAAACCAAGACCTGCGTTTTATTTTTGACAAATTTCTTTGAGCCAAAGCACTAATGAGGTTAATTATTCACAAAGTGAAACGGATAAATTTTCATTTAGAAGCTCTCTGAAAACATCCATGTTCTAAATTTCCTGCTTTGCATTTTCTAAGCTCTCGCTAAAATGTCACCACTAGGCCTAGGCCTATCATTGTGTTTTGCCCTGTTCTGCTAAATGTATGCGGACGTCCATTTGCAATTTAAAATGAGTTAATTAATGTTTTCTGGAGAGAATTCTACATACAGGCCAACGCTAAAAAAAAGTGCTTGGGAGCGTTGCTGTGACTCGCCTTAGCGAAGTTTCGTTGTTTCAAAATCACCCTATCACATTTTACGTGACAAATTTACTGCAGGCATGGTTGTTATGCGACGTAACCGTAATTGTCAATTTCAGCAAAGAAAAAAATTAGGGCCTATAGCCAGCAGCGCGGGGCCCTTGAAGCGCGGGGCCCAAGGCGGCTGCCTTGCTCGCTTTGCCCTAAGACCGGGCCTTCTCGGCCTCCCTAGCTTTCTCGTCTTCGACGAAGCAAGTCGTAGTTAGAGTTTCCTTTCATGAAAGTTTCATCAACCTGAAAACCGAACATGTAACATCTGTGGACTACTCCGCGACACAATCAATCGCTCGCAAATAAGACGATGGCGGCGTGTAATAGTTTCAGTATAGAAATCTTTTAATAGAATTTGAGATTACGGTGACGAGTCTTTCATTGGTAGGCCTAAGTGTAATTAAATGGAATTTCGTACTTTACACCAGCAATAGGCCCATTTATCACTGCTGAATAAATGAAATGATCATCACTTCCAGATAGCAGCACTTTATGGCAAGAGATGAAACCGCGCTGGATTATGTACAATTGATCACTTTTCTAATTCATCCACTACACAACAGTATGAGGAATAGATGATTTGTAATATGTAAATGCTTCTGTGTCGTACTTGTCCTAGCATATCTTTAAATAAGAATTCAAGGAAAACAACCAATAGAAAAGACTCACCATGTTTTGCTGGTGCGACTTCATCGCAGTATTGTCCGGAGAATCCATCTGGACAAATGCACGTGGAGCATTTGTTCGGGTTTTGGTATCCACCTCGTTGGCATGGCTGGCTAAGTGGGATTTTGCAGGTTGCTGCAAACACAAATAAAGGCAAAAAACTGAATACAGAATTGATTAGTGAATCTTGTGCAAAGTAGCCTACAATAGGCTACATTTTGCAGGCAAAGTGAGATTAAGTAAAATGAATTAAAATTCTTAAGCTGAAAAAATATGAACGCTTCCTTTAAAAGTTGTAACAGTGTCAACTGATTCTGAAGCATTGGTATAATCAAAAAATCTAAAAAGTGGCGACAACTGCACTGAAGAATTCCTCTCCAAATGTTCCTTTGGTTTCTAAAACTATGATAGTTTATACGATCTTAAGTAGCCTAGCCTTGCTTCATGCTGATTAAAGGAACCTCTCCAATGTATGATAATAGAATAATATGAAAGACTAAGTACTGATATTAATCGATTAGTTATTTTTGAGAAATACCTTCGTTAAAGCTTTTGTTTGCAAGAAGAATACTTTTGTTCGACTATTACCGAACCTACGATTATGATATCATGGCATGAAGATTGCAGGACAGACATTAATCAATTTGGCAGGACCGGATTAAGAAATGTGGGGGCCCTGTTGGAAAAATTTGGGGGATCTTCGGCCGAAAAATCTGATGACCTTTTTTGGTCGTTTGGTCGGAATTTCTCTAGAATATACCGATTTTCCCTGCCAAAAATAGCTGTAGACGACTTTTTTAGTTGTTTGGTCGAAATTTCTTTAGAATAGGCTATATAAATTTTTTCCTCAAAAAGTTTTGCTTTCGCATGTGTGGGGGCCCCTAAAGTGTGGGGACCCCTGTTCGGTCGAACATGTCGAACATGCCTTAATCCGGCCCTGCAATTTGGATTATTATAGAAATTTACTGCTGAAGCATTTACTTGGTTATTGGTTGACGAACCTGTGCAATAGGCTAAGTTGATGATTTTCCTGTCATGAAACGATAGATCCGATCTTTGTCCCATGTTATTCTGGTACAAAGGTTCCAATGCAATCATAGTATCTCCTCCATCCAATGAGTTTCCACCCTAAGCAAAGATGAGCAATCGTTTGTCACGATGTATGGACCAGTGGTTCCCAGGCATAAAATAACGGCCCTCATCTCTCAAAGAATTTACAAAAATTAAAAAAATTGACAATTTGGACAGGATAGAACACACAATTATTTTCTATTATGAATTATTTCATTTTGACGTCTATAAATAACATCAAAATTCTCTTTTGATTCATTTAGGCTATTACAATTTTATTGTCTCTTCATCATCATCATCATCATTATCCATGGGTTAACAACCCGTAGGTGTCCAATGCACACTTTATCGTTTTCCTCCAAAGTCCGCGGTCCTGAGCAGATCTGCTTAAGCTGTAAATGTCTCGATTACACCACTCTTTGATGTCGTCTATCCACTCTCTGTTTGGTCGTCCTCTTCTTCCATTACCATCCATACTTCCCAGCATCACACTTTTTATCTTTCTGTCATCCTCCATTCTACATATATGTCCGAATAGGCCGAGTTTCCTCCTCATTACTTTCTGCATAAGGTCTTCTTTTATATTCAACCTGCTACGAATCTCCTTGTTTGTAACCTTCATTGTCCAATTCAGATGTAATATTCTTCTATAGCAATACATTTCGAAGGCCAATATCTTATCTCGATCCGTCTTCTTGACAGTCCATGCCTCACATGCGTATAGTGCTGTGCTGAGTTAACTTAATTTTAGTTAACTTAATTTTAGTTAACTTAATTTTAGTTAACTTAATTTTAGCCTTGTGGCCTCTAATATCCTTCAACTAATAAAAAAGTGGCCCTCGTGTCCTCTAACTTAGAAAAAGTGGCCCTACAGTAAAAAAAGGTTGGGAACCACTGACTATTAACATTGACAGATGCGGCATTACGACTATTATAGTTCAAACAGTGGCACTCACACATGTCAGTGTGAACGTTGGTCTGGTCGTCGTTTTTTAAAATCAATTAACAAAATGCTTGTATTATTGATCAAGAGTGATGTAATAAGGGTTTTTAGTGCTTCAAGCGCATGATCTATGATAAACATCATTGCAAATCAATCCCCCAATTTTCGTAGCATCTTCTTTAGAGGAGAGGTGAAAGTTTCCACTAAAACCGTATTATGTAGAACAAGGCAACTCGAGGTCACCAGAATATTGTCGATGTTCTCTCTACTTTGGTGCATTCTAGACACCTGATCAATCTGTTTTTTTAATCATGCAGAAAGACCTGACAGTTTGCGGTACAAATGTATTAATACGATGTAATTTTGAATATGGTTTATAAATTAACAGGCAAAGTTACCTACCTTAGACGAATAGTGCATGACTGATCCGTAATTATATGGAAGTCCGAGAGAGTCCGTAGGCGAGTCCTGGTATTGATCCAAGGCACCCTTCTTAATATTGGACCATATAATCTTAATGGAATTGTCTCTGTCGATTCTGGACTGTTCATGGACCAGACCAAGTGAGTGACCAATCTCATGAAGCACAGTGCCAAACTACAATGCATACAAGATCCATTGTCATTTACATCAGCGTCATTGTCATTGACGTCGTTGCCGCCATCATGATTATGCAACTAGCTAAGACAGATTCTATCTAGTTCAATATGTTAGTTGTCAGTGGTTATCCGAATAACGTCTGCAAATTTGGTAGCAATAGTTTACAGCTGATTTAGATGTGAGCAAATCAGAACAAGATTTACCATTTTCGCTTTTTCGTGTTGTAAAATACCACAGACAGATTATTCATTGATTGCATACTGTTGACACTTATTGATATTCATATATTATAATACACTTTTATATTAAAATGAGCTGCCTTGTTAATTGGATTTAGAACAGTGACATATAAATCCACGAATGGCTGCAAAGATGCAAAACAGCAACATGATCCAAGATCCGAGATCTGGCAACCTTGATCTTGCCTTTGCCAAGCAATTTGATTCTAGCGGTTAGGAGTCTAGAACCGTTACAGGAGGGTTAAGCGCTAAATTTGAAATCCCACTATTAGAGTAGATAAAGAAATAGCAGTTTACTAACCACTTCCACACAGCCAGGTTCCAAATTCATTTGCTGTGGTATTGTAGCTGACCTCCCAAGGAATGAACGGCATCTATAGACGCAGCGACATTATCAGTTACTAGACTGAAGGGATAGACGTCAAAAGTTAGCTTGCCTGATGCGAATTATACCACTTAGCGCCGTTTTCTACTGCGTTTTGCATATTTTATAGCCTCCTGCGCTGTAGCCAACCGGATAGAGCTCTCAGCTTTCGATACTTCACCAAGAAGATCACTTTGAAAGGACCATAAGCAAATATTTCACTCCGAATTGCTCATCACCATCCCATCGATGTTCTGTCGTATTTATATGTGTACATTCAAAACTTTGGAAGTAGGAAATTATCAAATACATGTTCATTGTCATAATTATTCTCAGAGATGTGCTTATAAGAAAATTAATATGAAACAGGATTTGTTGATGCCAGTCACAGCCCCACAGGGAAAACCACAATGAATGTAATGTCATGTTCATCATCTAAATTTTATATTAATTATTTAACAGACACTAATTTTATGGCAGGATCAGTTGCAATTATTTAAGCCGATGTTCAGATAACTACTGATAACAGAGACCTAATGCAAGGCTTTTTTAACGTGCAGTTGTACACAGAACCACTTCTGTGCAGTTAAAACTTGTAAAAAGGTCGTTGTCATCCGATTGGAAGTAATTTACCATGGAGGATGGGAAAGAAAAGAATGGATTGTGCAGTTCTAAAAATTCCTTCAAAACAGCCTTGGCCTAATGGTAATCATCATCATCATCATCATCATCATCATCATCATCATCATCATCATCATCATCATCATCATCATCATCATCATCACCATCACCATCACCATCACCATCTGTATGGAGCCACCTGCGCCATAGGCGCAGTACCGGAACTGAGTGTTTGTGATTGACTTCTGAAATTAATAGAACTCGGTTTCAGGACGAATTGTTCAGAAAAATGATAGCACAGCAGAATGGATAGTGGACGATAAGAAGAAAATGTTCAAAAAGAGAAACTCATGGACTAAAGCGGGAGTGGACACTTCGCCTTCTGTACGTGCTGCATGCGACTAGAATAGACTCTTAACAACTCACCTTTCAGATCTTTGATGACCACTTGCGGAGCGCTTCTGAGTTTCCTAAGTGGCGCTTCATAAATGTCTTGTTACATCACATTACATGTTCGAGCCTTTACCAACGTGGTCGCTGTGCAGAGACCAAAATGAGCTTTAAAATTGATGACGTCTAATGCTCATCAGGCTGCAAGATTTTTCGGACTCTCCTACCGAGAACACATGACACTTGTTCTTCGTTCTCTACACAGGCTTCCTGTATGTGGGGTATCCGCTTCAAGTTGGTACTCTTCAAGCACAGAGCATGCACATATTATACGGTACTTATTTTCCATGGTTACAACTTTGCTTGAAAGCATGTTTATCTGGCACACGGTTTGCCTTTGGCCTGTCACGAAATAAAGTCTCCCCCCGGTACAAAGTCTCCCCCCGAAACAGAGTCTCTCCCTGGCTGAAACTCTGTATTGGAAGAAATTTTCTGAAGCAAAAGTATTACATGTTTTCTTGCTATATAATCTGGTAACGTAAACTAACCGTTTAGCCTGCTCATGTGCTCATCTCTAAATTTGATGCAACTGTAGCCAATTTTACGCTGAACGGGGGGAGACTTTATTTCGTGGACGGCGGAAATATTCTCTCCCCACGGAGACTTTATTTCAGAATATAGTCTCCGGGGGCAAATTTATTCTGGAACAGATCCTCCGGGGGGAGAATGTGTTTCGAAATAAAGTCTCCGGGGGGAGACTTTTAGGGGGGAGACTCTGTCACGCGACACCGGCGTTCATTCACAGTTGCCTATCCTCCTCGTGTTCGCAACTCTTCAAGCAAGACTTTCTTTCTCTAAAATTTACCTTTTTCCAGTCTATCTATGGCTCTCAAAGTTGCATGTCTTCAATATACACTGCCGCAGTGAGAGCACAATCAGATTGCAGTCGTATCGCATTGCAAAACAGCACTGCGTTGTCAAATAATGTTCGGTTGTTTATCTAGATAGAGTCATCTAACAAACACACAATAAAACAGTAATGAGCAGGATTTCTGTTTGCAAATCGACTGTACGTACCCAGCGTCTTTATTTGTTTCAATGATGATGAAATTGCTTTTAAAGGGAGTATTCATTGGCAGTTCCTCGAATCGAATGCAGGTGCTGTTGGCCCAACGCTGGAATGCAGCACGAATCGTTGTTCTCTGTCTATTGTCTGAAATAAATGCTTCTTTAATTCAAGAAAAGCATTTACACAATAACATTATTCTACTGGCATTGGACTTGCGATAAAGAAACGCCTTTTGTAAAAGACTGCTAGAGATTAAGCAGAAAAGAGTGATCATCCAACGTAAGCAACTGGACAGGCTTTTAGACAGCTCCAGCTTCTGTAGGCCTACAGTTCGTCGTTGAATTTCAAGTGAATTTTTACCCAATGCTCAGTTTTCTTTCACAATCAGTTGTCTGCATGCGACGGTACAATCTTACAGCGCTCTTTATCAGCTCTACTATAGTTCATTACGATGGAGTAAGCTTATTCTGCAGATAGCTTAAACTCAGGGGTTCTCAAACTGTGGTACGCGTACCCCCAGGGGTACGCCAGGCGCCGGTAAGGGGTACGCGAAAAATTCCAGAAATACAACTTTTCTGTGAGTTTATGGACTTTTTGTCCATCTTTCTTTGATTAGCAATGATTTTAGCGTTGCAACATAAAACAGCATCGTCATTTTTTTCACTACATTTAACTAGACTCACAGGCAATGCAGTGCATGCAACATATTTAAGTTTAGGCCTATTACTATAATTTTGAAACAAGTAATGTATAAATGGTTGAAAGTGCCAAAGTCAGAATATCTCAGCCTATAGGCCTACAGAGCTTAAATAGCAAAGATCTGAATTGGCCAAATGTGACGCAGGGGCTCGAAACCCGTCGTTTGTCGCTTCCTAGATATTGCGCTAGACGCCGAAATAGGCGAGAGGGGTAAAGAATGCAGTTTATTCTTCAATTCAGTATATGACTGGAAATTCGCCCTAATTTGCGAAGTAGTGAACCGATTTTGATGCCGTTTGGGTTATCTGATTCAGAATATATGCCTCTAATGCAGAGGTTCTCAAACTTTATTTTTATTGTACCCCCAAGTGAAAAATTCGAATGCTGGCGTACCCCCGCAAAGTCAGATCAGAAACAAAATACCATTGCGACATCCCCTGGCAGGGACAACTAAAAGTCCATTTAATCATTGGTGACATCGTTTATTAGAGTCTAGGCCTAGACCCCTATATAGGGAGCAAAATCTAGTTTTGAATCATAAAATCTTGTCAACAAATTAATTGTTCTATAACCCCAGTAGTGCTATGGGCTTGTTTAGACTAGAACAGATTTACAATATCTGGTTTAATATTTGTAAATTTCAAACGCAAATTTACCCCAGGTTTGTTTTTGATAGCAAGAATTATTTTTTATAGCGCATATAGGCCTATTTATCTAGCTGTTGATTTCTACAGTAACAAAAACTAACGTTTTACATTTTTATTTATATAGATTTTCGCAAACCGTTCCATTCGAACATAAGCGGGTTAATTGTTATAATGCCTTTTGGGAAAAAGCGCAATCTTTTCGACCAAAAAACACAACTATGCGAACGATTTGAGCGATCTCGATTTTTACAAAATCAAGGATCTCGGAGTTTTACGGACGGACGGACAACGGACGTACGGACGGGGAGGGACAAAGGAGAGGAAGAGAGGGGTGAGTGTGAAAGGGAGGGAGCGGGAGGAAGAGGGAGGGAGAAAGGGGAGGGAGAGAGCGAGGGAGAGGGATGGAGGAAACGGGAGGAGGGTGTGAGGCAGGGAAGGGGAGGTGAGGGGACGGGAGGACAGAGGCAGGAAGGGAGACAGAGGAAGGGAAGTAGGGAGTGAGGGTGGGAGGGAGAGTCTTTTCAGCCACAGCAACGCGTGGCGGGGTACAGCTAGTAATTATATATATTATAAGTACCGTGTGTTCCGTCGAACATGTACGGGATCGGCATCGACCACTTGTTGTAAGGGTATTTCTCGAAGTCTAGCAGTGTTCTCTTTCTACGGTGTGTGGGTGCCGAATTCTTTTCGTTCTTGGCCGCGGCTATCATCGCATTAAGTTGCTCCTCAGTGAACATGATGCATTCTAAGCCGTTGTCGTTTGGAGATAAGTCCTACAGATTTCGACATAATTCAATGTAGCATGCAGTTTGCGTATTTATAATCATTTCCTAAACCTCTATAGACCTTCCTCGCAGACCTTTTCTAATTAACCTCCTTTGACAGACAGCTGAGCCCACCGATAGTACAAAATCCAGATTGATGGTGCCACGCTGACGACCTATTCCAGCCATCACAATGTCATATTCCCCTCAATGTCAAATTGTAGCTGGGCTCATAATAAATCGTCTGGTTAACTTGAAAGAACTTTTAAGGATTGTTGAAAATTAACTTTCATATGCATCGTGAAGTTGGTATATAGAAACTTCTCAACTGATTGCGGAGAAATTGTATCAGGTCTACATGTATGCCGAGACAAAGATTTCGTAATTGAACCAACTTTTGCACTGTGCGCAGTGTACATGAATAGATACGGCGTCACTAGAACATCGCTCAAAGTCGGGAGGAGAACATTAGATTTTCTCGATGATTGCTTCGTCTTGTTGCATAATACTAATAAATAGTAAACAAGTAATATGAAGACAATGCAACTATGCGAGTTGTGTGGTTTTAAGAACATATAATTTATATATTACGCAGCAAAACTCTTCCGTCCATGATTGATTATCCCGGAACAAAATCCTGTTGGCGCCCATGGTCGCCGACTAAGGGCATCAGCGGTTAGGTTGCTCACTCAGAGCAGGTCCTAATTTTGCAAAGCCTAAGCCTATTAGACGAGCCCATTTAACCAAAAACTCGAAATTCGCTACTCGAAAAAGCCAGGATATGCGTGAAAAAGCTGCATAGACCCGTTGTCGATTTTGTGACAAAAGGATCATTTAATCTATGTGTCTTTTCTTTGGTACTTGTTTTTTTAATTCACCCCCAAAAATTAATCATTTGACAAATCTATGTTTACGCATTATTAAGACCTATATATGTTTTCGGAAAGACGCAGTATTAAGACTTATTCTTTTCAAAACTGAAATATAACAGATAAATATGAATCTTCTCAAACTTTCAGCAATAGTTCACGACAAGGAAGCAAGTGTTGTGTTTCTGCAACAACGTGGAATATTACATAATCCTAGAATGTGTTTAATGGACATCCGATGTTGTTGAGGTATTTTATATCTTAAATAGAAGCTGGATGAGTGATAAAACGCCAAAGAAATGGAAGCGGGATTAAGGCTTTAGAGATCTTAAATAGAAGCTGGATTACTGTTTTCTTAGATTTGAAATAGAGGCTGGATGAGTGATAAAACGCTCGAGAAATCGAAGCGGGATCAAGGTATTTTAGATCTTAAATAGAAGCTGGATGAATGATAAACGCTTAAGATGATGTATTTGATAACATTCTACACGACATATCGCTCTTCTGGCCACCACAATGACATTTGTTTTTGGGGGTGAATTAAAAAACAAGTACCTTTTCTTTTAGGTAACGAATCTCAAATTCTATCAGATCCGGTTGAATTTAACAACTGTTAGCAGTTAATTATCTCTCGACGTAGGGCCGTGGGCATATAGGTTCGGTCTATGACCGGTCTGCCATTTTTTATAGGAGCCACTCACCAAAAATACAATGCTTCAGTCACAAATTAACATGAATTTTTTATGTCCGTGAATCCGCCACTGCATCGTTGCAAGTCAGCTTCAATATTTTAAGCGAACTTTAGCCTATATTCATAGACCAACGGAAAGCAGCCAGCATTGTATTGCATGGTGCTGGTGTCTAGTGCGTAAAGCATCAACAAAAATGGACCCAGTCCCTCAAAGTCAAAGACTAAAAGAGTGCGGAACCAAACAGCTGCTTCTGCGCCTTCATTTCAAATTGTTGCCAAGATTCTGCCGGTTCAAATGACAGTGCCCGTGGTTGCTCTAGATCTATGCCCCTAAGTTTAAGGCCTATAATTATTATTGGCCAAGTTCCAGACGATCTGATTTGATGTGCAAATTTCTTCGTTCCGCGATTGTTTGTGTCGGCAACGGGTTTTTCACCATGGAACGACCGACCCTCCACTGGCATGATTCTGGATGGCATCTCACCTGCTAGTCTTTGCTTCTTAACTTTCCTTTTACATGGACATGTCACACTTGAGATTGCTTCTTAACATCGCTTCTGTGAGAGACGTTTCACAAGTGTTCAAATTAAAATAGTCCTAAGTATTTAGATTTGATAAAATCACTCGGTAAATGTTCTTAGTACTTACCGGTACGTTTCCAATCAATGTGACGCCAGCGTTCATGGCGAGTATATTCTGGAGCTCTTGTTTCTTGATCTTCGTCCTTTCGCAGACGTCCTTTGGCATTCCACGACAGGCCAACCATTCCTCTCTCGTTCCTTCCGCCGGTTGCCATAGCGCATCATCGGTCGTTTCGTCCCTCTGCGATTCTTTAACTAAACTTTTGGCCTGCATATATAATTATCATTGTGCAATAAATATGTTCAAATAATTTTTGCGATTAGTCCTGTTGAACATAAACCGAATTCAATTTATTTTTACAATAGGTCGATAATATTAGATCTACTGGCAAAGTGCGCAAGTCATTTGTGTCGTACTGTATTATAAATGTGGCTAGAAATTTATTTAGCGCCGTGCCTATAGACACTGTCTTATCAGAGGCGCTCCCGGGTAAACACATAAGAAACGACGATAGAACAGAATGATATTCAGACTTTCGCGTAAGAGAGATAACGAGAGGCTTAGAAGTTCATATCGTAAGCTGTATATTGTATAATATTGTATATTGGTTAATAATTATAATTAAACTGCTCTATAGTGATTTTTATTGTGTTCAGTTGCCAGTGTCGTTAAGTCGTTAACAGACTTCTTGCTTGATGGATGCAGTTAGGCGATATTTTCTCCAGAAGGCTAAAGTATTTGCTTGTATTTTAATCCTAATTGTCCTGTGCTGCCATTAGAGCCTACAGCATGACCTTCAGAACACAGTCATTCAGACAAAGCAATAAAAGTTGATATCCTTGATTGTTTTATCTCTGTGATTAAACGTTGGTTTTACATCAATAGACAAATCAATTTGAATTTTTTAATATAAATTCTGGACAAAAATCCGTTCAGTGGATTTTATATCATACAATACAAAGCAATATGACTTGTAATTATGTGCACAGAGGTGACAATTCCATGCGTAGCCTTCGAGCATTAAGCTTATCTGCTGAAAGATGAGCCAGTCTTAAGTCAGGGTTCATGAACTTCTGCAATCGCTGCCTAGTCTCAAGAAGGCGACATTGGTAATCTATCGCTTTAACGTTCTAATTAATAAAGCTTCTATTCGCAGCAGCAAAATTACTCTTCAGCAATCCGACGTCTACTCTGTCATGAATCCCTTCATCAATCCAGCGTCCATTTGTGGCAAGAATTCGTTTAACTAGTCCAGCCTCTATTCAGAACTTATGGTGCGCTGACAAAACGGCGCACGACAAAACGGCACCGTAACGGCGCGGTAACAAAACGGCGCAGGGCAAAACGGCGCCGACATAACGGCGCAAACTGAACTAAAAAGCAATAGCTTTGGTAGTTTAATAGCAGAAGCAGCAAAATATATTTTCTAAATATCAATCCAACTTCCATTTAAATTACTATAATTTTTCATCAGTCCAGCTCCAATTTAAGCCAGAGTATTTTCTTCGATCCAGCTTCCATTTAAGCAAGAATATTTTCTTCAATCCAGCTTCCATTTATGCAAGACTATTTTCTTCAATCCAGCTTCCATTTAAGCAAGAATATTTTCTTCAATCCAGCTTCCATTTAAGCAAGACTGTTTTCATTAATCCAGCTTCAATTTGAGCAAGATTATTTTCTTCAATCCAGCTTCAATTTAAGGAAAAATGATTTTGTATCAATCCGACTTCTATTTAAACGCTTACATGTATTCTGACTTGGATGCCCCTAGTTGCGGAATCCGGAACGATATCTCATAATCTTGAATTCGTAGTGAGTTTGCTCTTGAATAAGCAAACACTCACTAGACGGGTATCATAATCTTTGTACTGCGCCGTATTGTCGGCACCGTTTTGTCGGGGTACTTTGAATTGCGCCGTTATGTCGGCGCCGTTTTGTCGGCGCCGTTGTGTTGGCCCCGTTTTGTCCTGCGCCGTTTTGTTACGGCGCCAGAACTTATCATTGTTCATGAACACAGGTTCAATTTCAGCAAGAATATTTTAATCGATCCATTTTTATTGAAGTAAAATTAGTCTAATCGATCCAACTTCTATTTTGCAATAATCAGGCTATTTTCGTCAACTGAACATTTCGTCAACTCAATTTGCATGCGACCAACGTTAAAACCATTGTAATTTGGAATAACTTAGAAAGCTAAGGCAATAGATAACCGGCGGCATCATTGCGAAG
Organism: Lumbricus terrestris; assembly: GCA_949752735.1. Taxonomy (NCBI): domain Eukaryota; kingdom Metazoa; phylum Annelida; class Clitellata; order Crassiclitellata; family Lumbricidae; genus Lumbricus; species Lumbricus terrestris. The sequence continues at coordinate 60,837,418 of OX457039.1, forward strand.
TTGTTTAATAAGTATAGGCCTACTGCATATATGACAACTATAGGCTACGAGTATGCTAGTGTCTAGAACTCTAGATACATGACAGACCTAGGCCTATAATTATAGGCTACACATGCAAAAAATATTAGTGATTCTTCTCTGAAGATTGACACTTAAGTGAGTCCAACCGTCCTCGTTACCAGCTAAATGTTTTGCAAAATTACTCTTACCTGACAGATATGCAGAAATGCTGACATCGCCAATAGGTGGAGAACATATCGATTAGTTGAGAGAAACATCTTGCTACGATTTAGGCTGAAATTGAACGTCGTTTTCCAAGTTTTTCACTTAAACTTCTGTTCTCGAGCTGTTGATTTCGTGCTGTACATAGACCTAAGCATCCGTCCCGAAGACAACTCGCTCGTAGGCCTACTGTTTGCCTCAGCTTCAGCCGAGATTAAAACTTTTATAGCTTAATAGCTTAAACATTTTTTGTATAATCCTTAGCGCCCTTAATTGGCCAAGCAGACCTTACTTTCACACGCACGAACAAGGATCCTGCAGCAGGGATCATGAAAACTGATCAAGGAACGTAAAGACCAACTGTTCAATTTGATGAGTAGAAATTTTTAAATGATCCATTGATGTAGGCCTATTTCTGCGGAGGCGTATGCCAGGATATTGCCAAAAATACTCTTTAAAAGATCCGAATGACAGAACACAGACACAGACTGTTCCGTGTATTTTTGTGAGGATACAATCTGCAACTCTGCATCATCTGTTATCTAGTGATTCTAGTCTCTCGGGTACCGGGACAATGCAACAGAATGGCTCAAACGCTCGCCTTATCACGCAAAGAGTACGGGCTCGAATCATCCCTGAGTCATCACTGTGTAGGGACATCGAGGAGGTATTCTACTCATGATTGCTTAGCGTCAACGTCTTGTAGGTCTACCTGATTATTATGTTGTCGCCCTGGATAAATGTGAAATATTGGACGATGCAGTTAGCATACATAACTGCTTTCAGATATCTACGACATGACACCAAATTTCACGTATAATTAGGCCAATATTACTGCGCTCACAAGATGTTCTTAATTCTAATGCGAAGTGCAGACCTTTTTCAACTGTAGTCTAAACCTAGATTTTTTCACCTGAAATAACTCTGCATTAAGCTTACATCTTAACCATGGTGAAAAATGGCATAAATTAATTGAATTCTAAATGATTACAGTTTTCGTTCTTTGCTCCTATCAGATAGCCTACTACAAGAATAAATATTATCGGTCTGTAGTCTATCTGTTTGGAACAGCAACTAAAATTTCCACTTTTAAAATTAATTTCCGTTTGAAAATTCATTTCCGTTTTCATTCTAATTTTGTTCAGTGAGCTGAATTTCTGTCCTATTTCAGTTTTCTCAACTGTAGCCTAAACCTAGATTTTTTCACCTGAAATAACTCTGCATTAAGCTTACATCTTAACCATGGTGAAAAATGGCATAAATTAATTGAATTCTAAATGATTACAGTTTTCGTTCTTTGCTCCTATCAGATAGCCTACTACAAGAATAAATATTATCGGTCTGTAGTCTATCTGTTTGGAACAGCAACTAAAATTTCCACTTTTAAAATTAATTTCCGTTTGAAAATTCATTTCCGTTTTCATTCTAATTTTGTTCAGTGAGCTGAATTTCTGTCCTATTTCAGTTTTCTCTCATAAAAATTTTCAGTCACAATAAAAGCCTACTTAACGGATATCTATATTTTAAGTTCTAAGTTTGCTTAACACTAACGAAAATAATTATCACTGTATAATACTAGGCTATATCCTATCGAATATAGGATATAGTGCACCCAGACATCATCGCATCACCCCCATCAAGTCACTTCACTGGTTGAAAATTCCAGAGCGAATCCACTTCAAAGTTCTCTCAACTCTTACAAAGCTCCCAACCCAGATATCTTTGCGAACTGTTCAATATCCTGCCTACCCGTTCTACCCGATCATCCGCCTGCCTTACATGTGCACTCTCTCGACCTCCGGCCACAAGTCATCTCAAGTTCTCCAACCGAGCCATATACAACTCAGCACCACGTCTTTGGAATGATCTGCCTGCTGAATTCCGATCTTTTTCAGTTCCTCCGCCATCATTAAGCCTACTAATCACACACTACCACCTTCCTCAGGCTCCTCTATCTATCTATCACACTTCGGACTTTTCATTCGAAACTTAAGACACTCCTTTTCAAGAACTCACCCTGACTCATCTGATCCTCCACCCTCCAATTCCCGGCCCATACGACACCCGCCTTAGTAGCTGATCCGCATCTCTGATCCTATGGTAACTCGATCCGGCCACCATGAACTACTCTTACAGACAACCCTTTTGACTCAACGCAGCGCTCGTGAATAAGCTGGTGCCCCGTGCTTGGCTTTCGAGTAGCACTTTAGAAATTTTGAGATTGCAATAGTATTATAACAGAGACACCTTATCGCCCTGAGCATGCAGATACATGAATAATCGCATTTGGCTGGTCGGTATATGCCCATTTTTTCTGTGTTTGAAAGATTAGCTTATCTTTTATGATCCTGGAACGACCTGAATTGTCCGGAATTTGTTCCTGACGTTTGAGTGTCTATGCTTCTCCCAGACTGAGTTCTCTTGTGACTTGTCGAAGCAAACAAAATGAAAGAAATTAAGGTTCATCCAAAACTGACTCTTCCTTCAGTTTTGTGCTTTAAGCGATGAAATCACAAATGCACCGAGACCCGACATTGTCTTTGGCGGTCGTAAGTTTACGCCTACTGTTGCTCGTCCCCATATCTCGAACTCTCTACATCTTCATGTTCGCAACTCTCTTAGAAAGACTGTCTAAGTGTCTATCTCTCGAGACGGAAATTCATCACTTCCATCTACTTGTAATTGTAGCTCTTCCACCAGCTTCAATGCGCATTTCTGTACTTCGTAGAAGAGGACGGTCAAAAATTACAGTTGTATTGCATTGTACATGACATGCCGACCGCGCAGAGGCTTCTGCCATCAAGACACAGTGTGCACAATTCCATAATTATAATCGAGTTTCATCATATTAAACCCACTGTTCATCTCATTTTTCACGACGTAACATAAAAGTAAGTCAAATGGACCAACCTAAGTTAAGTTAAGTTCATTCATTCATTCATTATTAGCATTTATATAGCGCCCCTTCAAGAAACTACTCAGAGGCGCTCCCAGCCCAGCCACGGCAAAAGTTAAGTTAACTTAAGTTAATGGACCAACTTAAGTCAAGTCAAATGGACCAACTTAAGTGCATGCATGCGCTATATCGAATATTGCTCGAAAGTGTTAAGAATGCTGGCCAGTGAACTGTGTTTTAGTTTCAGGTCAGAATGCGGACGGGTTGAAGTTGGGAAGACAGTGAGTCCTATACTAACATATTAGTGGTTCCATACAAAACAAGACAATAATATCGTCGTTCGTTATCTGTTATTATGAACGGAGTTTCAAGAAAGCGCCTCACTAGTGAAACTGCTACACTGCCATAGCACGCAACCAATAAAAGTATATGTTTAATAAATCAGGAGACAAGTGTTTAAATATAGGGCAAATGCAGACTAAAAGTGGTTGCTAGGCTACCTATACATTTGCTACATATAATTATACATTAATTAAGTATGCTCCCGTGTCGATTATTGATGCGCTAGTAGGTCAGCTTGACTTTCTCTTGAATTAAATTTTAATAGTAAAGAATAATTCTGGCAGTGTTGAAAGTTGTATGCATCGCGCTGCTGCTTTGTTGGTCCCATCTGTGGGCTCTATATGTTTGTACAGAACTTCTATCCTGTCGAGTGTAATATCGCCAGAATAGTCGTCGCCTCTAATCTCAAAGAACTTCAACTGAAATAAAATAAGAGAATAAAGAGGGAGGTTCGAATTCTCTTTAGAAAGGATTCAAGCTTACATAAGCAACAAGCATACTATTTTCGTTGAGTAAGCAAAGAAATGGACACTCAGAATTTATGCAGTCTCTTCACTTTTTAAAGGTTCCTTTGCCTGTGTTATTTTTGTCATTTCACATCCCTTATGTCGCTGCTTTCATAAATAATTTTGATATTGGCCAACACTGTTGGCCCATTTAAGTCATAGTCTACAGCGTACGTAAAGCAATGCAGCGTTCAAAGCTTACTCAGTCAACTTACCATAAAATAACTTCAAATTTGCAAACACAATAATGACAACATATTTACTGCGCACTTGCTAGCACTTAATTGAGACGACAACCGACATAGTACTGATCATAGAAGTAGATTATTAGGCCAGTGCCACATAAATTGCCGAAATAACAGCCACAATTTAAAAAATAGTCTATGCGACTGTTGGAAAAGCATCGCTACCCGTGGACCAATCAAACAAACCAAACAGGCTGCAGTTGCAACTCAAATAAACACTCTTACCTAAAGTCGTAGCTCGTAGTGTACAGTAGTTACACTCGCTGTTTTGCTAGCGGAAGCTTTAACATGTAGTAGTTGAATTGGCAGTAGTAAGGTAGTTAGTAGTAGATTCCCGGAAATTGATGCAGTAGACGTTGAACTTGAAATTGTTTCAAATACACGACGTGTTGAAGAACGCCTATTTGAAACTGGAGTCGATGTTGGATGCTTTGCTGGTGGAACTAAAAGCATGCACATAATGGCCACACTCGATTAGTATAGACAAAATTAGTGTCTATGAATATACAAGTATATGAAGCTTGCTATTGACCATGCTGCATAAATTATTGTTGTAGTTACGATTGCCACCACAGCTGTAATTTAAGAGGCTATTGGGAACCGCATCTCTAGCAATGGCCTATCAAGTGAAACAGGCAGAAGCTGCAGGTACGGTACTGCGAAATGTGTCATTGAGTTGATCAACGCGAAACGTTTCAGCGTTCTTTCTCTTACTTAAAGTTATAGCTCTTTTAAACTTTTAAAAAATAATTCTGTCAAGGATTGCCACTGGCGCAACTTGCGAGTAATTAGGACCTATCACTGATGTGCATAGGTCTACTGTTAAATCTTAAGTTTTTCGAAATCTGAAGAAATTCAGTTAAAGTACTAAGCGTAGACAAACGAGATGAGCTCATTTTGGAGCACTGTGCGAGAAATCCGAAATATTACACTTACCCGTCTTGACGACTGCTTGAAAGCCGCGTTGATAAATGTTCCCTTTCGGGCCTAAGTTGTAGTTGCTTCTAAAGATAACCATCATCTCATTAGAATCGCTAACCACGGTATCATTTGGTCGATTGTAGCAACAAAACCTGTGAAGAAAAAACATTCAATACAACAGTTTGAGCAGTTTAACACGTGGATTCAGTTAGCCTAAATCAAGACGAAATACTATGCCGAATCGCTTTCTGTAGGCAACATAAACAATCAGATATCCACGGAGCCCACACGTGTAATATAATTATACCTACACGTACATGTAGAATTGTAGATGCACTTATCGTGTGCCGGTACGTATGCACAATGCACACAAGGGTGGGTCCGAACAACCTCAACTTTTTTGTAAATATTTCGATCAAAAGTAAGAATTCCCAAATTTAATTAGGCAGACCTTATGATAATTCATCACTACGCATATAAACCCAAAATTTCATCACAGAATTTCGAACAGACATTTGTTATAACTTTTAGTGATTTTTTTCCGATTCAAAAACATAAAAATTCCAGGGGATCAATAATGAACATATTCCGTTAGGCCTATGCGCTATATATAGGCCTGCTGCAGTTTTAAATTGAGACGATGGTATAGCAAATCAATATCGAGCAGACTGTCAAAACGCGTGAGCGACAATGAAGTCTTATAGGTGAAAACGGAACTGGATTTCATCTCTACAAGTTTTTCACCCACAATATTCGATTTTACTAAAGTCACACTTCTTACTAAAACGAAGAAATTATTGAACAAGAATGATGCTTCTGTTTACCTGGCACCCTCCAATGCAAGGTCTCTTTTGTATTTAATTTCGACCCAATGATATCCGCAAGCTGATCGAAAACAGAAAATGCTGAAACTTCCATTAAACGCTAGCTGTAACGTGTAATCGTTTGGCGCCTGTTTAACAGAAACAACCGTTTATATTTAACCATAAGAAATGGACAGGGACCCACATTCACCCACTGCTATGCTTAATATACCTAATGAGCACGTTACTAACTGCAGCTATTGGAACCCATTTGGGATGTTCCTATAATTTAAGAACCAGATACGTCTGATGCAAGCCTCGTGAAAGTGTGTGGATACATGCAGGCTTATAGTTTGTCTGAACGTTCGTGGATGGTGTCCACGGACTTACTTTAAAATCTGAACGTCGTCCTGCCACATTAGGTCAGCACAGCCGGGAAAGGTTAGGAACGACCAGGTGGGTCTACTTCTTTAACACTCTTGGCACTGTGGTCAATGTGGGCAGAGTGCATCGAAGATGTATCAACTGAAACACTGATTCGTGTATGTTTACCGTATCAAGACGGAGTTATAATTTATATAGGCCTATAAATACATGCATAGACTATATAGCCTATATAATTATGTATACCGTAGTTAATACTTACCTATGACAACATTTTAGGAGCAAACGGAATTCCATTTAATTTTGAGTACAATCACATTCCAAATGAGTAGCTTATACAGATTATTAGTATACCTTAATCCACCAAGTGCATTCCTGATGTTCAGAATACCCTGCAACATCATAGCCTGGTGATTCGATGACTTGTTGTGTTCCGGATGCAATGTTCAGAATGCCCCCGCAATTCGCTAAAAGGCATCATGGGCATGAATTAATTACACATATAAGAAAGACGTAGCCTACGGTTTAACTTTAATGCAAAATCAAAGGTTATACGGTACTATTAAGTTCCAATCTGCATCTACCAGCAGTAGGCTACTCACAGACCAAGTCCTGCATTACATTCGCGAACTCTTCACCATCCAGGTACGATAGGTACCCATTAGCGAGTTATTTACTATCAAAGGTGCGACTTCGAAAAGGCGACCATCAAAAGGGCGAGCTTAAAAGGGGCGCCGCTTATAAAAAAAGACTCCTGTTTGAAAGGCGCCGATCAAAAGGACGTGCAAATAAAAAGGGCGATCTATAATAGGGTGACCAATGACCATACATCCCGGTTTTCCGGGACATGCCCCAGTTTTTTGTGGTGCGTCCCGGTGTCCCGACGACTTAGGCAAAATGGAAAATTGTCCCGGTTTTTGACAAGAAGGAAAATAAATTGTCAACTTGGATATTGGAAACGTCGGTTTTTTTGTAAATGACAGGGCAAAGTAGGCCTATAGTTTGTAGCTCAAAAAGATGTCATAACAAAAGAGAAGTTGTTGCTTTATTATCTACTAGCTGTACCCGGCCACGCGTTGCTGTGGCTGAAAAGACCGTCCATCCCTCCCTCCCTACCTCCCTTCCCCTACCTGCCTCCCTCCCTCCGTCCCTCCCTCTCCCGCTCCCTCCCTCCCTCCGTCCCTCCCTCCCGTTCCCTCCCTCCTTTCCTCCGTCCTTCCCTCCCGTTCCCTCCCTCCGTCCCTCCCTCCCGTTCCCTCCGTCCCTCCCTCCCGTTCCCTCCCTCCGTCCCTCCCTCCCTCCATCCATCCATCCCGTCCGCTCCCTCCCCTCCCTCTTTCTCCCGCTCCCTCCCTCCCCTCCCATGCTTCCTCACCCCTCCGTTCCCTACAGCTACATAGATGTATGCGCTATATAAGAGCACGCGCGGATAAAAAAAACACGTCCGCATACACGCATTTGTGTTTTTTCCAAAAAAGCATATAAAAATCCGTCCGCTGGAAACGTTCTGTGAAAATTTGACAACCGAGAGTTTATTTGCGCTACAGAAACTCGCGCCGGTATGCACGGCCTCATTGGAATGCAAATGGACGGACGCGTGAAAGTGGAATTGAAAATTGTGTTTTTTGGTCGCACGCGCGGATTTAAAAAAAACATCCTCATACACGCGTTGTAGCCTATTTTTTCCAAAAAAGCATATAAAACTCGTCCGTTCGAACTTCGAACGTTGTGTGAAATTTTGAAAAACGACAGTTAGGGCCCAGGGGCTTCTATCCCCCTAAGCAACTGGGCGCAATGCATTTTCTTCCCCCCCTTTTCTGGACCGGTCTTCCTCTATGTATGCAATATAATGTAATCTAGCGCATGCCCTCCTCTAGTGTGGGAGTGAAGGTTTGTTTGGAGAGGGACAAACGAGCATCCAGCAGACGATCGCCGAAGCATGTGTAGCGCCGAGAAGGGACCTGGTATGGGGAGGGAATGTGCCCCTCCCCATAAGAAATGTTTGCGATTTCCGCATTGCAATTTCAGCATTTTAAGCTGGCCTCTTAGCAAAATTACTCTGCTATTTCAGTGGAGGAATTGCTGCCGAAATTGGGCAGCCATGTGTTTTGCGCCTCTGATCAGTGTGCACTCGAGAGGCTGAGACTGAGTTCACAGTCAAGGGTAACACCCAGGTCACGAACCGTGGAAGAGAAACTAATGTCAGGAAAGATTTGGGCTAGCAGAGGCAAATCGATCTTCTCAAGTTGCCGACGGCCACCTAGCCAAATGAATTGAGTCTTACTGGGATTTAGGAGAAGCCGATTTGACGCCATCCAAGAGGAAAGGACGTCTACAGTCAGACACATTAGGCGCACAGTGCTAACTGAATCCAATGGGTTAGAATGTATGTAGGCTTGAGTGTCATCAGCAAAGATTTGGTGGAGGAGACCCCGGGACTCAAGTAGAGGACAAAGATCAGCCGTGTAGAGAAGGTATAATAAGGGGCCAAGTACAGAGCCCTGAGGAACACCAAAAGGAGCAGGAACCCAGAGGGACCTAGAGGATCCAACAACCACACAGTTTGAGCGGTCAGAGAGGAAGGAACGCAACCATTCTAGAGGCTGTCCAACCAGCCCAAAGGATGTAGAAAGACGTTCCAGGAGGATGGAGTGGTCCACAGAATCAAATGCAGAAGAAACGTCAAAAAGAGCCAAGAGCGTAACCTGACCATGCATGGTCCATAGCGGAGTACAGGTCAGAAAGAAGTCGGAGCAAAAGGGTCTCTGTGGAGTGGTTCCTCCGGAAACCAGACTGCTGAGAAGGGATCAGTTCATTAACATCTAAATATGCAATCAACTGGTTAGCAACAATGCGCTCTAGAAGTTTAGAGAGAAAAGCCCACATAATAATAATGTTGCTTTACTAAGTGTTCAAGGACCAAATTTGACTGTCTGAAATTTGAAAGATAACATTGGAGAGAAGCCATTTATAGTTGTGCAAAATAGTATTTGTATTAACATTATTTTTTTCAATTATAATAGGATTGTATTATTTAATGAAATAGTAAAAACATAATTACAATCATGTAACAGGAAATTTTTATAGTATATTATAGCTGTTATAGCAGTTCATGTTATTCAAAAATGCAGATATATAGTAGACTAACTAAAAACTCAAAGTGTTTAAAGTGTATACATTTTGCTAAAAACTCTTAGGCCTACCATTTTGTCCAAATTTATATGGAGGGGAAGTATTTTCTGGGAGGATCCTCCTCCTAGTGATATCTAGATTGAACGCTGCTCTCCATGTCCGACCTTCCCCCCCAACCGACGTGAATTTTGGCTGTCTTTTGATTCCCCCCTATTTTTCACTGGGCGCAAGCTGCGCCCGCCATGTATAGGGATAGAAGCCCCTGTTAGGGCCTACAAATAAATGCGCTACAGAAACGCGCGACGGTATGCACGGCCCATAGACATCATATATTATGATGTCTATGGCACGGCCTCATTGGAATGCAAATGGACGGCGCGGCCTCATTAGAATGCAAATGGACGGACGCGTGAAGGTGGAATTAAAAGTTGTGTTTTTTGGGTCGTAAAGATTGCGCTTTTCCCCAAAAGGCATAAAAAAACCCGGAGATGTTCGAATGGAACGGTTTGCGAAAATTTTCAAAGGAATCGGTTCGGAACTCTCCGAGAACCGATGTAACAAACTGTAACTTTTTACATTTTTATTTATATAGATATGAAATATTATATTACATATTTAGTAGAGAGGTTATGTCATGGAGTACGAAATGGAAAGCATTCCAGACGCTAAGGTTGAAAAAAAGAGCAGAGCCTCAACAAAACGAAGCTGTAGCAATTTATTCGTCTCAGAGCGATAGTTGAAATAATGAGATCAAATGGTTTAGTCTACCGTGTTTTGCTGGTGCCACTTGATCGCAATATCGTCCCGAGAATCCATCAGGACAAATGCAGTTGGAACAGTTGTTCGGATTTTGGTAACCGCCTCGTTGGCAAGGCTGGGTAAGAGGAGTTGCGCAGACACCTGCAGACATCGAATAAAATAAAATGATTTATTTGGTGACAAATCAAGAATAGTAGCACTACAAAGAAATTAACACACAAGACCCTGATGGGTCTTACGACCCGCTAGGTAGGCTCGTCTAAATTAGCAATAGGCCCACATCTCGTAAGCCAATAATTTGCTCTAAAATAGCTGGTCCAAATTAGACATAATTAAATACCAAAAGCAAAGATCTTAACTAAATCTTAGCTAATGACTCGACAAGCGCGCATTTCAATTACCAGTAAGTTACAATGACATAAATTTAAGTGTAAATAATATTATGAGTCCCATAAGGAAGGAGTGAATTGGGTATAGATCATTCTGCTATCTGGATTAAGCAGATTCTCGAGTGTCCTATAGGCAGTGGCGTAGACAAGAGGGGTTTCGGGGGTTAGCCCCCATTTACCTAGGAAAAAGTTTTTAAATGTTATTTATCCACATAAAAAGGAAAAACAAAACAATTGCTTGTAGTAACAATTTTTTCTTACTTTATTTCCTTTGCTGCTTTATTCCCTTTTTATTTACTGTAGTACTGTTGGGTTGGTGTCAGAAAGGGCATTCGGCCAGGCCCAAAAAATCCAAACCCCCCATCTGCCACTGCCTATAGGTCACTTTTCACCGATCAAGAAGTTGCGCGATCGTTTTTTGAAGAGACATAGGTTAGGGCTTAACTGATAATAAAATCTTGTCCCATGCTGTGGCTTCTATATATATATATATCGAACAGAGAATAGTCGCGTATTTATAAGTGCTGTAATATGCCAAACAAATTTCTGAGGAGGGCAACGGATTCTATTGTCATAGAACCTCGTCAAATTTGGATCATCCTTCTCGCGTATTTGTAAGGGCAAAAGGTTTGTGGCATATATTAGGCTAGATGTTCTAGCTACTTGGGCTCATTCATGGCTGTACTCTATAGTTACTGAAAGAAAATTAATATGCAATCGCAGCGTTAAGAAACTTTGCAGATGAAACTTTGCTTTCAAGAAGAATACTTTGGTTGTTCATTGACGAACCATTGCAATATCCTAAGTTGACGATTTTCCTATCGTTGAACGACAGATCGACGCTTTGTCCCATGTTCATCTGATACAGAGGATCCAATGCAATCATCGTGTGGACCGCAGACGACTCTGCAAATCCATTCTAAGCAAAAATAAATAAACGTGTTAACAATGTGTATTAACACTGCCAGATACGCCAGCGTGGTGAGGCGACAAAGCGCGCAGGACAAAAGCGCGCAGACAAATATGCGCAGACAAAATTTAATGCGCGCGGTGACCAAAACGCGCACAACAGATGCGCGCAGACAAATTAATGCAGACAATATCGCGCAAAAAGCAAAAAATATAGAATAGAAAAACATTTATTTAGACTCGATGATGCCATAATTATATTAAGTATTAAATTAAATTATCACGCTAAAAGTTGACAGGTTTAGTTACTTACCTTAGACAAATAGTGCATGACTGATCCGTAATTATATGGAAGTCCGAGAGCGTCCGAATACGGTGACTCCTCGTATTGTAACCAGGCATCCATCTGAATATTCTTCCATAGAATCCTAACTGAATCGTTTCTGTCGATCCTCGACTGCTCATGTTCCAGGCCAAGCGAGTGACCAATCTCATGAAGGATCGTTCCAAACTGCAATTCATACAATCAATTACTTGTCCATAGTCATCAACATGGTCCTGGGCATGACGTTAAACTGCATCCATCCTTCGCCACAGGGAACCAACAACGTCCCTGCGCCGGTCCTAAGCCCGGACAAAAGGAGGAAGGTTTGCCAGATGGGTGGCGATACACTGGCAGCAAAAGACCTAGACGATTGAAATCCGCAAAAACCACTACACAAGTGACATAGCGGCCCAGATGCTCCAAGGTGTCATGATGTGGAGCAGGCATGCACAGGTCGGTCAGGACAGACTGGTGAAGAGAGTCGGAGAAGAGAGTCGGAGAAGAGAGCGTGGGACACATACGGGCATTGACCCAGTTGTCCTTCATGCCTCTCTCCCATATTCTCTTCAATCAGATAAGGTGGTCCAGCTGCTTCAAAATGTCAATGGTATCGGGCAGACCTGCTGACCGGACCAGTTGAAGCTGGGTAACATGACGCGAGACAGACTCAGACAGAGAGTGGCGTCGGACTCCTACGGGCACTGTGCCTAGGGATATTGATTGATTGATTGATCAACATCGACGTCGCTGCCGTCGTGACCACTTACCAACCTGAGCAACTATTTTTGACAGATTAAGTAAGTAAAGTCATCCGAGGACCGAAGGACTGATTGTGGGGTGTGTATCAGTCTTTTGACGAATTTGAACCCGTAATCTCCATAACAAAGTCCACGGGAGAAATAAGAAGTCATATTTTCGCATATGTTTTGTCTAATAATCGTTTTGAAAAATCCTAATTATCTACTTAAGTTAACCCTTTAAAGGGCATAATGGCCCTGAACAGTTACAACAATAATAATTACATATTATTTGCCTGCTAACTAACCGTATAGAGAGAATATATTCGTAATGTGGAAAAGTTGACTTTAAAAAAATGTCAATATTGTGTCCTATACCCATGAAGCCTAAACTTGCAGTGGCAACATTGTCGCCACTGCCCATGAAGCCGAAACTTGTAGTGGCAACATTGTCGCCACTGCCTACTAAGCCCAAATGAACGAATTAGAAACAAGTGAAACCAAAAAGCAGTGTTGTTGTCAATAATGTAAGAAAAATTAGTAAAAACAATAGGAAATTATAGAGTACGGTTTCGTACTAAGTGGCAGGCCTAGTTGTACAGTACGAGGGAATTGGCAATTGCACAATCCACAAGAAAGTAGAAGATCCGCATCCACCATCTGCGTGAACGTCGCGAGACGATGTACCTTCCCCGTATGTATGGTATGGTATGTATGTATGTATGTATGTATGTATGTATGTATGTATGTATGTATGTATGTATGTATATATGGTGCATACATACATACATACCTACATACATGCATACATACACGCATACTTACATACATGCATACATACATACATGCATGCATAGACACATACAGTACATTCATACATGCACCATATATACATACATACAGGTACATACATACATACATACATACATACAGGTACATACGTACATACATACATACGTACATACATACATGCATACCATAGTGACATCTGGTGACTTAAAACATAATAATATGCTTGCGGGAACGTCTCCAGTGCCTTCTAAGTACATCGACCAGTAGGAAAACATAATATTGCCTATACCCTCTAAAGGGTTTACTCAGGACGTTACAGAGACGTAGGCCCTATTATTCGTATAATCTATGGCATTTTTTTAATGTAGGCCTGTGTGCTTTGAATATCATAAAAAAATTTAGGAATATTGCTGCTTTTAACATAAACTGATTTAAATCTTGACTAGTTAGCTAGAGTTTTGAAAGGCAGATATTTCTAAAGAGAGGTAATTTTCAGAAGTCAGAGGATTGCCCACGCCGCACACCCTTTCACATGCAGCCAGAGATTGCAAAACGATATTTAGATCTAAGCACAGTATGTTTCCGGAAATCTTTGGAGATTAGGTTACTTCTGAAGCTAATAGTGGATCGAACAGTAATAATTACCCGCACTAAAAATCCACAGTTTTCAATCTCTTATAGAGTTGCGCGCAATTATATGGAATCTTCGCCTACTCATCTGGCCAAAACGCAACTTTGGAGCGTAGGTTTTAAATTTTTTAAAGAAATATTCCCTTGAGCTAGAATGCAACTAGGATCTGTTCTGGTATGAGAATTGAAATAACATGTAATTAATTTTTGGTAATGTTCTGATGGAAAGTGGGGTCCCTGGTAGCGGAACAAATTGCTCTTTTTAGGATAGCCTTTTGCGATCGTTATGGATAAAAAAGGAAATTGGCTTACCGGGAAATAATGTTTCAAATATTGAAGTGCATGTAGAAATGTAATTAACGATCCAAACATAGGCCTAATTGTCTCTAGGTGCATGGTGTCAATAAATCTTGAAGTCTTGGAGTCATTATTTGCGTAGATAAAAATGAATAGTTTTAAATTAACTAACCACCTGTAAACAATCTGATCCCAAATTCATCGACTGTGGCATGTAATCCGACTTTCCAAGGTATGACCAGCATCTGCGTGCAAGAAATGGAAAATAATTATTATTGAACTGTGACAATAGTCGCCATAGGTTATCTGATGCTAATTAGGCTATCATTAAGCGTCAGTTGCCTTTACACAATATAGGCTACTCGTATGATTAATTTTTATAGCCTCTATCGTGGTGGCCGCTAAAATAGGATAAAATATTCTTTATTGAGCAATTACAAACCGCATTTGCTGGACTATAACAATAGGCCTACATGAACTCGAAAGACTGTTTCACTCTGTCATGAGCCCGGAGTAGTATAGGCTAATGTGTAACCGATGACTTTATTTGGTGGACGCAGCCTAAGAAGAATATGCCACTCAAACAGCAAGACTGTTGAGAAAAGGCGACCATCATTATTTTTATTGAGCCCAAGTTGCAGTATTTACGACATAAGATATTTACAATATAGAAACAAACTAACGACAAGTAATCAATAGGGCAATGACCCTGAGGGTCCAGGGTGCCGCTATAGTAGCGAACTGTAGCAAAGTGAAACATCTGGCAGAAGTAGCCTAGTAATTAAACACAAGACTTATTGTGCGATCAACGTAGTAATTCCTAACTAGTTAGCTAAAGGTTGTGGAAAGGTATAAGTTTCTAAAGAGAGCTAATTTTTAGAAGTCTAAGGATTGCGCCCACCCTTTCACGTTCGGCCATGGGTTGCGAAACCCCACCATTCTGGCGAGGCATAGGCCTACAGCAACATTTTAAGGGCTGGCTGTGTCTTTCACACCATCATGCGCACTCTGACATCTCAAACCACTATCATTAGTGCATTAGTGCGAGGATATTATTTTGTAAAAAGAAAAACAAAGTCGTTAAGCAATAGTTGTCAATTTTCCAGAAGATAAACCGCCCCCATGTGCAGGCGCCTGTGAAATTCCCCCAAAATATTGGGTTTAGCACCGGAATTGTACAGCTCTTGGGTAATCGAATTCTTAAATTCTAAGAAATTCCATTAAATTAAATTCCATCCTAAGAAACCGACTTTCAGAAAAATGACAACACAACACCATGATTATTATCAATATGACAATAATATTTTTTTAGTGAAACGCCTATAAACGCACTGCGCTGTATGTGTACGAGTATGAAACAATCTTAATTAACATCAATCTTAACTGCTACAGGTAACAGAACTGACAACTTGTAACACACGGCGCTAATAGCAGCCTACAAAGCACGTCTATCCTACGGGGCTTCGGGAATTGAACTCAACTGCGCTGATATCCATGTCAGTGTGTTATCCAATGCGCTCTCCAAGTAATCTATGGAAGACTGTTAGAGATGGCCTCGTGAATAAGAAAATTTGGAAATGGCATCGCTATGGGGCACTGCCGCACTTCACAAGATATCAATGGTCGTCATATTTGTCACAAAATGGCTGGTCAGCCATAAGACGCGCAGCGATGTGCGTCTAAAGAACAGTAAATACTGTTTATATAGCCTTACTAACCTTAAATGAAGGGTACCGTAAAATGGGGTAACATTGGCATAGTTTGAAGGGTTTTTGTGGGATAGCACATACACCAGTTGAGCAAAAGACTTGATTTTTAAAACTATGAGCATTTCGGATGGTACCTACGACCCTGAATAATTTCGGGAAAAAAATTATTTCTATACTTCAAAAATATTTGAAAAAAGCCAAAGTTACCCCGGGTTTGGGGTAGCTTTGGCACCATGTATTATTTCAACGTGAGACCAATTTTAGACCCATCCTGGGCAACTTTGGCATCCTAAAACGTTTTTAAAACGTATTGCGCATAGACCTATAGGCCTATGCCAAGCCCAAATCTTTTTACAAGTCAGAAATCCTTCCAAGGAGACCGATTTTATAACAATTTTGAGCTTGTATCGTCCAAAATCACAAAATGCGTTACCATGGTAACCAAAAACTGCTTTCAAATGTGGTTCAGCTCTCGTCAAGTCTACTTCATCAATCTGCATTGCTTTCCTGCTGTATTCAATATCTTCCTTCTTTTCTTTTTCTTCTCTTCGTCACCTTTTGAATAGATAGGCCTACTCTTGAAGAGGCGCTGTATAAATGTCTGAAATCAACTTGACAGCGATTTTCTCTGAGCATCTCAATCAAAAAGCTGGCATCCAAGGTTCTTGCGACTGTTACTGGTTCTGCACCATCCAGTAGACGTTCAATGGACCGTCCTCATTCACTTAGGGGGTGGGAGGGTCAGACATATGAATTAACACGGTTCTCTGTGTATAATACATAGCCTGGTTCACTCTGCCAAAGTTACCCCGCAGTGCCAATGTTACCCCATTTTACGGTAACACTTGTCACTCAATACCGCGATGCGCTCTTAATTGATGTTTGGCTAGAAAGCGGAATTTCATAAAAACACAAATAAATATATGCAATAGGCTATATATTAACTATGCATGGCATCGCAGTTAGACTCTGAGGCGCCGTTTGTAGCGGGGTGTCTGTGTAACGGCGCCATATAAATTGTCATTATTATTATCATTATTATTATATGTCTGTTTGTATGTGCACTTGTCATAGCACCTCTTCAAGCTCCCTACTTAGAGGCGCTCCTGACACAGAGCGGACACTGCACAGGAGTTTCACGCCAAAGCGCTGAGCAATTGCGAGTGAAGGACTTGCCAAAGGTCCTTACGCAGCGACTTGAGGTGGATTCGAACCTGCAACCTTTCGGCTGCAAGGCGACGAACATAGTCTACATATTACACCACCGCGCCTCACAAAATTATGTGCAACAGTGCAATGCACATTATATGTAGGCCTAATACAATTATGCTATAAATATGGACAAAGTTTCTTCTTTGCAACTTCAGCTGTAGCCTACATACCCATCGATTTCATTTCTGGTAATGAGAATGAAACTGCTGTCAAAGTCATCGTTCGTTGGCAGTTCCCTGAATCGAACGCATGTGTTGTCCGCCCAATGCTGGAACGCTGCACGAATCTTTTCTCTCTGTTCATAGTCTGAAATAAATGCTTCTTAAATATAAAAAAATCGAAGAAAGACGTTCGCATAAGTAATCTGGTATTAGACTTTAGGAAAAGGTCTAGCGTAAAAAAATTTCAGAGATCAGATAGAGAAGAGGAATAATCAAACAAAACAACCATGGGCGCCCGCACATAGGGGCAAGGGGGGGCACTTGCCCCCCCCCTGGAAAATTGACACCTATTTTTTAATTACTACTTTTGGGGTTAAAGAAATTTCTTTCCTTTGAAATACTAATGTTACGAATGAATGGAATGATACATTTCAGTGAAAGTCTCAAATTTAAGTATAGAAATCTCTCTAGAAACTAAAAAGCTCTCAATTTTCCTCCTTGGATTTTTTTAAAGCTCTTGCTGAAAATGGTAACAATAACTTTTAACCCTCCAGCAGGTGCCCATTCAAATAGTATTCCTATCGATTAAGGCCTACTTGTCTGGAATCTCGCTGTAGGCTAATGCAATTTTTCACAACTGCACAAAAAATAATTATCGATAAAATTACATGAATGTAAAAATTTGAAGTTTATCAACAGCCCATTGAAATTAAGTCAGAGAGATCTACATATTCACCAGCGTTATGGAATCAAGTCTGCTTTTAAGTCAGGTTGCATTTTGTCCATTTCGCATGCTGCCAATACAGAATTTAGGTACGTCAAGCTGTAGAGAAACTTGAATAATTGGCTCTGGTTGACACCTTGAGATTTTCACCCAAAACCAACGTCTGTTCAAAAGAATTGATACCTCATTCTTCTGATCCTCGGGATCCTCCACCTTCCTAAACGACACCTGCATTAACATCTGACCCACTGGCTACCAGACTCGGACCTCTTACTTGACTACCCTTTGAACAGCCTGCTGATTCGATGCAGCGCTTCTGAATAAGCTGGTGCCCTTCAATTGACTTTGGAGTGGCACTTTAGAAGTTTAGAAATTATGATTAAAATATAGAAGTAACTTGATTGAGCACTTGCCCCCTTAAAACTGATACCTGTTTTTCGTTCGCTTATTCATTCATTCATTATATAGCGCCCCTTCAAAAACCTACTTTTTAACATTCTACTTTTGATTTTTTAGTAAATTTCTTCGCACTAAGAAAACTATTCATATTGAAAATGATAGGCCTACACAAAATGAAACTGAGAAATATGCATTAAGAAACCTCTTTGAAAAATACCCGTGTTCTCACTTCCCATTTTTGCAATTTTTAAGTTCTTGCGACTAAGAAATTTAACCGTGATCATCTTAAAAATTTTGCCTCACCCTGCAAAAATTTCTGCGGGCGCCCATGAAAACAACTCACTTATAGATTAATTTGGATACAGTCTCATTTTCTAGATGTAGCATATGCGTGCCGCATGACTTGTTGGCGGATTCGCCAAACCCGCCGCATTATCCCAATACATGCGTGAGGTTTTCACTGGCTATCTTTCCCGCAGTGCATCTCATTCTCTATTGCATCTTTGGTGTGGGTGTGCTTATCAGGTCTGGCACCCTCTCACCTGCGTGAGCTTTGCCTCCCTCTTTCCGCTTTCACCGGACGCCGCGCACTTCGCTTCGTTATCCACGGTAACTTAGTCGTCCCTCTTTGGTTTGTCCAACAACCTGGAACGGCCTTCCATTGACTACGCAACACTTACCAAACTGCTTTTAGTTTACAAACTGCTAAAGACTGCCTTTTTCTTTTTTATGCATGTATGTATGTATGTATGTATGTATGTATGTATGTATGTATGTATGTATGTATGTATGTATGTATGTATGTATGCATGTATGTATGTATGTATGTATGTATGTATGTATGTATGTATGTATGTATGTATGTATGTATGTATGTATGTATGTATGTATGTATGTATGTATGTATGTTAGTTACCGTGGTCTCCGTCGAACATGTACGGGACTGGCATCGACCAGTTGCTGTCGAAATATGTCTCGAAGTCGAGCAGTGCTCTCTTCTCGCGATGTGCAGATGTCGCCTTTTCCTCCTTCGTGGCCTCGGCTATCATCATATCAAGTTGCTCCTCAGTGAACATGGTGCATTGGTTCACGCCGCTGTCGTTGAGGGATGTACCCTGCAGATAATGAAATGATGTACAATGCAAATAATTTATTGCAGACCTTCTCTGTACATGTCATGTATATTCAGACCTTTACTACTAGCCTTCTTCTTAGAGAAGGAGATCGTCGGGTTAATGTTTTAAAACGCTTATTGTTTTCATTCTATTGGAGTAGTATGTAAGCCTATAGGCCTACGTATTCGTTTATTTAATAAAGCTGTCTAAGCGCCGTAGCGTGACTAATTATTAAATTGACAGCACGGTTACTTGTGTTGGTTCAATTGGTTAGTAGCCTACTTAGTATTGATGTATTGATGTCCAAGTTTTTATTAGATCTGTGAAATTCTTGGGATAAAGTCCATAGATTCTTTATCGGGGAAGGTGAGAAATTTTTTTGGATTTCTGTAGGGCCTAATTGTTCGCGCTGCGGTGGGAAGTGCTCACCGAGGACATGAACTTCATTGCTCTGAACAGCGCTGGACAGTTTCAGTTTGACGTCATCCGTCTGTGTCAACGTTTTAAGCGACAGAGCATCAGAATTCAAACAGCCTACACGCCCTCGATGCTGGCTTTGTCGTTCCCACTAGCAAGCAAAACCCTACAATACAGGAGAATTATACATCGTGCGAGATACGATAGTAGTTTTAATCATTGTTTGGAGGTCTTTCATGGAGATTCCATATGCTTTGATGGTTCCTTTGGTATAGAGTTGGTCAGAATCAGAGCTGAGGATCGTATTGATGTGATCTGATAATTGTTGCCAATCCTTCTTCTATGCGAATTCCCAGTGTCGATGACGATTGATGTCGACCCTTTAGGTCTATTATTTACAATTTCATTTCCCAATAAGTCGTTGGCCTATAGCTGAACACTTTATTGTCCAACTGCAACAGTGTGCGGATGACACTCAACTCCATAATATTATTGCACCAGTCTGGTAAACTAAAACTTGAGGAATGCCTCTCAACTAAAGACGCATGGTTCTGCTTCAGTGGTTTCGTAATAAACCTAGACAAGTGTAATTATTTGGAAATTTTGTCTGGTTTGCGCAAACGCCTGTGTTCTCTCTTTTCACTTTCCACCATCGACAACGTAGGCACTACTGTGTCACTATCAGATACTGTCGAACTCGTGAAGTAACCTTGGACAGTTAACTCATGGGGCCGCACACAACAAATATGCTGCCCGCTTTTGTTTGTAGTGGGTCCCACACTATGAAAGACCTTCCCCAGAATCCGAAGCAGGATTCTGGTGTGGACCTGAGCTGCATGTCTTCGCTGGTTGAAGACCTTTCTTACCACACGGGCCTCTTCCGCTGTGAGCGTTTCTGAACGCTTCTTCTATAAGAACCGACTTGCAAATGTTCAAATTAGATTGATCTAGATTAGAAGAAACAGAAGTCGCGTGATGAATGTTTTTTTTATACTTACGTTTAGAATATCATCGAGGCCAACTTTCTTAGCGAGCATTTTCTGGAGCTCTCGCTTCTTGACCTTTATCCTTTCGCAGACGTCCTTTGGCATTCCACGACAGGCCATCCATTCCTCTCTCGTGCCTTCCTTCGGTTTCCACATTACACCATCTGTCGTGTTCTCACTTGATGACGCGTTAGCAAAACTTCTTGCCTGCATAATACAATTATTGTCCAATAAATATCTTCAAAATAATTGTTTGTGTCATTAGTCGTCACTATTAAACTAACTATAATTATTATAGCCTAAGGCATACAACAAAGGCAATAACAAATTCTATGTTGAAATGGCGGCGCCAGACACTTTACGTAGCCAGCGCATCACCACTGCAGTCATACCAGTAACCAGGACAGAAGGCGATCCGCGAGCATTTAATTTCACGCTGGTCATAATTCGCCCTCTCCACGTGCTGTTGTATAAGCACGTCTGCACAGTTAAAACTAGCAAAAAGGTCCGATTGGAAGTAATTTACCATGGACGATGGGAAAAGGAAAGAAAGAGTTGTGCAGTTCTAAAAATTCCTTTAAAACAGCCCTGCCTATAAACTATCTAACTTCCTTCATAGGCCGACTTATGAGCGGGCTTTGCTTTTGGCTACTCCGGTGCTGAAATGTCACCCCTGTTTGTGAGGTTATGGTGAAAAGTTGCCAAGCGTCAACACTACTTTATTACAAAACCGGGGCTCTGGCAATTATAGGCCTATAGTGTCGCAGTAAGTTTCCGGCTATACAGGACTAGGCTATGGCATGTTTTACATGCTGCATGGGTGGGCCGCGAACTGGCAGGATTAGCCAATAAATTTACAGCCATTCAGTAATTGTCTATGACCAACATTTCGTTAGTCCAAACGACGCCGATATGCACACAGCAGCTAAAGATGATTAATTTACTGATGCGGGCGAAAATGAAACTGAAACGTCAGCTCTCGTGCATGTCCTGTTCAATGATGCCATATAATCATTGAAAACTTAGGCTTTACACCCGGATACTGCATGTTGGCCGACTCAATCAAATACACCACAGTCGGCCTTTTTAGTATGCAGTTTAACACAAATGTCTAGTAGTGTGCAGTTCTAAATGGATCTGTGCTGGTGTAGACGCGCTTCCGTAAGTAAGCAAGTAAGTATATACTTTATTGAACCGCCTGCAAACGCACTGCGGGAGCAATGGACAAGAGCTGAATAATTAATGCATTTACAATCACGCCAAATAGAAATGTGCAATTCAATAAACATATTATACAACTGCATAATAGACACGTTATGAACTATACGGGAGAGAACTTAATTAGGCTAGAGTTGAATAGCATCTGTGTTATAAAGCCACATCTGGTTAATGCGTCTCCATGAGGAATCTCACGGTTAAGAGAACGAGAACGGAGTGAGTAGATAGCATTTATCCGATCCAAGGCCGTAGCTAAGGGGTGTTTTTGGTGTTTGAACACCACCACCCCCAGTCCCCCACCTCCCGAAATGGAAAATGTGAAAAATAATAGAATGCATTTACGAGCACATGATGTAAAACCAGGAAATAAAACCATGCAAACACCCCCGAAATTTAAAAAAATGTAAAAAAAACAGAATTAGTTAATTGGTGACATTTTTTGAAGATTTCGGCCGGATGACAAAAAAGTCATCAGTGTTTTGGGAAGGGAAATTGGTGAAACGCCCCCCGAAATCAAATCCTGGCTACGGCCTTGATCCGATCACCAAGCAAACTCTGGTATACTGACACGAAGGCAGTTCATCTTTGCGGTGTAGTTTAATCTGTGCCATATTTAGTGTTTAGATTCAAGCTGGACACATAGGCTACATGCATAAAACTCTGGGTCTGTAGTATGGTTATCTAGAATGGCATTTGCGTTCAACCGGCTTCATTAGCAGCGAAATGTTTTGGCATGGTGCTCACTCATGGGCGCTCGCACACAGGAGCAAGAGGGGCACTTTCCTCCCTGGGAAGTCGAAACCTATTTTTTAAACTCCTACATTTTGGTCTTTAGCAAATTTCGTCACACTTAACTGTGACTAAGGTGTTTAATGATAGTAAACATTCACAAAATGAACTGGAGAAGTTTTATACTTTGAAGCCTCCATGGAAAAAATACCCTAAATTTCATTCTTTCCAATTTTTAGGCTCATGCTAAAAATGTAATCATGAATAATGAGTTTTGCTCCCTCTTGCAAAAATATCAGCGGTCGCCCATGTGCTCAGTCAAATATTCTTACCTGATAAATATGAAGAAATGTTACCATCGCCGCCAATAGATGAAGAACATTTCGATTAGTTAAGAGAGGCATCTTCATTAGATATTGCCTGTAGGCGGCCGTTGTTTTCTAAGTTTAGTTGCCCTACAACTTCGGTTCTCCAGCTCCTGATTTCGCCTTGTCTATCAACTTCGATGTCAAACAGAACGCGCGATCTTGCTGTTTGCATTAACTTCATGCGAAATAGGTCTAAGCATTTTCAAACACATTTAGGCTAATGATTGCTTAATGGATGGCATGGCTCTATAACCATTAATCACCCGTAATTAGGCGAGTAGGGCCTAGGCCTAAACCATAATAATTGATTCGACATGTCGCTGCACCAAAAGGATCTCGAATGGATCCTGAAAGTTAATGTGAACAGTGAACACTAATTATTTTTACTGAGCTATGACCAGTTTGGTTATTTGACTTTCAAGTAAGCTTGTGATATGTCACATTTTTACTAACTCTTTTCGAAACAATTCCTTATCAGTGAGAGGGAACAGATAAAATTCATCACAAGAGTATTAGCTCTATTATTTAATATTATTATTATTATTACTATCATTATTATTATTTATTTTATTATCATCATCATCATGAGCATCATCGTCATCGCCATTTTCATGATCATCGTCATCACCATAACCACTACCACCACCTCCTGTTCACCACCACCACCACCACCACCACCACCACCACCATCATCATCATCATCATCATCATCATCATCATCATCATCATCATCATCATCATCATCATCATCATCATCATCATCATTATTTAATTAGATTTGCAACACGCGCAATATTACACTGAAATGAAAATTAATTATCGCAGGCAATGAGATGGTTGTAAAGAGTTAGCAGTGAATGTAGGATGAACAAGAAGAAGTTTAATTACAACAGTAAGCGGATGATACTTGATTACTGTTTACTTGATTACCGGCTTACTGTTGCAATTGGACGTCAGCAATGCTTGTTATAAAGAAGACCGGAGAGAGCAGACGAAGAATAACTAAAATAGATTTAAATTTGGGTTAGATCTAACTATGGCCATGTTTATCTCGATTTTGGCATGCTGACCTTGAATCAAAGTTATTAAACTTAGACCGTACTAGATGTTTAGTGTTATTCTTCTTGAATGCAAATCTAATCGGCCTGAACAAACAGATGAACGAGTAGTCTAATCAAATTATGACCAGATTGACTGCGCCCCAGCCAGTTTTTCTTGATTTTTACCGTTTCATCTTCAATTGAAGTTAGATTATCTTGACATTTTACTACTACGGAAATGCAGCCCTTATCAGCCCAAGCAGACAGATAAAAGAATAAGGTAAGACATCAAAAACTATCAACAAGGCAAAGTAATTAGCATAGGCCTATATAAGGCATTCTAGTTACAAAATTAATGTTTTCCTCATATGATTGTCAGCTCTTTGTAGCACCCGATTATGGTGTTTGGGGCGCAAGTGTATTCTGTTCCTGGTGTACGTATCTTGATTGTCTTTGACCAGCATTCATTTTCAGTTAGGTCTTCTAGTCCTTCATCTTGAACTCTCTACATCGTCAAGTACGCAACTCTCTCATCGAGATCGTCTTTCCTACTAAACTGTGACTTACATGTAGCTCTCCCAATCTGCCTATACGGCTCTTAATATTTAACCGTCTTCAATGCGCACTTCTGTACTTCGTATCGGAGGCACTGTAAAATTGCAGTTGTTATTGTACAGTATTGTTA
The DNA here is from genome assembly GCA_949752735.1 of Lumbricus terrestris. NCBI lineage: Eukaryota > Metazoa > Annelida > Clitellata > Crassiclitellata > Lumbricidae > Lumbricus > Lumbricus terrestris. The sequence goes on from OX457039.1 coordinate 60,862,470, forward strand.
TATCCATGTGCATGTAGGGAATTTTAAGCAATAGCCTATTTGTCAATCGCTTCACAGCCATAGCTGTCCTGCCTTTTTGGAACAATCTCGCCCAGTTTTAAGACAAATGCCTGATTCACCGTACGAAGTCACCCAAGAATCACCTCCTACAATCCCTCCGCAGGTCTTTCATTCGAAACCGAAAACATTGCTTTATCAAAAACCCTATTCCGATTATTCCTCTTCTACGCACCAACCTCGCCATTTCAACTAAGCATCATTCACCTTAACCGTTCGCCTGCCTGCCTGTCTGCCTGTCTGTCTGCCTGTCTGCCTGCCTGCCTGCCAGCCTGCCTGCCTGCCTGAATCTCCACGAATTGACCCTCAGTCTTTCGATTAAGTTTTGATACAGCGCGTGTGAATAATCTGGTTCCCGCGACGCCACTTATAAGGCCAACAGTTACTGTGACCCGACAAGTTCCGGCTGACAGCAATCTATCATGTCTCGACGTAGGCGTATGCGATTCGGCCTATACGAAAGGTCTGATTTTTTCTATGAGTGTCGTTCACCAAAAATTACCATGTCTTAGTCACAATGTTTTAGGGCGTGGTGCGCGTTGGTGCATTGGAACCGGAGGGTTTCAGGTTCGAATCTACCTTAAGCCGTCGCGTAGAGACCTTGAGCAAGTCATTCATTCGCAATTGGTTGTGCGTTTCGGCGTGAAACTCCGATGCAGTGTCCGCGCTGTAGTTGGGAGCGCCTCTGTGTAGGGAGCTTGAAGGGGCGCTGTAGCAAATGGAAGAAATAAATAAAATAATTAAATATTGAACAGCAAGATTTTTTATATGTTAGAGCATTGTTGTATGGGATTGTTCTGATTCGACTATCGTAGGCTATATTTCGAATCGTCTATCAGATAGGTTGTATATTTGCCTATCTATATGAAGTCTGTAATCTTCTTATGAATGTCTTTGCTGCATTTTCTGCGCGAATGTCACTTGACGAGTATACAGTGTCACTGATCAACCAATACACTGACGATGATGAGATATATAGTATTATAGTTACGAACGATGCAGCACTGCCAGAATAGGAGTTCTAGACTTTTCATGCTATAGGTGAACACCTAGTGTCTGCTGAGCACTAGACATGACAGTCTAATGCAGCATGCACAGTTTAAGCTTCATGGTAACCTGACTGCTATCCTGACTGCACCTCGTCTGCTCAACATCTGCTCTTCGACTCCTCCCGATTCTGCTTTCTGTCTGCTCTCCTACTGACTTACTTATCCTAAGTCATTGTAAGCTACCGGGTAACGGTGCTTCTCTATTGTTTCGTCCAATCTTGAATCCCAAGATTGACATTATAAGAATCATACTAACCTATGAATTCGTTCCTTAAAATGGGAGGTGGGACATTTCCAGAAGATTCTGGAATTTAACATCTGAGATTCATCAATTATCTTCCTCGAGTGGTTTGATATCGGCTTGTCTTTGAAGATCGATGCTCTATTGAAGTCGACGGAGGACTAAAGTAATGATTCTTCATTAGAACATTGTCATCACATGTTCTCTTCTTTCAGATCCTAACTCTGTATCTAGGTTCCATGACCTGCTGCTTCTATCACTGGTCTCTCTCTCTCTCTCTCTCTCTCTCCCTCTCTCTCTCTCTCTCTCTCTCTCTCTCTCTCTCTCTCTCTCTCTCTCTCTCTGCCTGTCTGTCTCTCTTTCGCGCGGTAAGTGGGTCACTGGTTGATGTAGGCCTGGATTCAGCTGTGAGATAATGGGCTCTGTAAGACATTTCGGCAGTGGGGGGCAAAGATTTGACTTCTGCCCGAAAAGTATACTTTACATTTTTGGCGGACCGCGAGTCGCCCAATAGTTTTCATCGACCAAATTTTCTCATGACCTTCTTTACTCTTTAGTCATTTCGATTTCCCAGCCCAAAATAACGGATTACCTTTTTTGTGACGGTAGTCATTTCGTAAAAATCTTCAGAAAATATAGCTGTTTTACCCCTGCGTGTCCGAAAAAATCCTGCCATGCCTGTTTGCCCGAAAAAAGATCTGTCCGCCCGTGCCTGTTTTGCCCGAAAAACACATTTGCCCGAAATTTGGGGGGCATTTGCCCCCTGGACCCGCTTCCTACGCCTACGAACCTTGGCCTGATTATAAGACAACAGAATAAACCTGATTTCACTAGATTAATCGTATAGTCTATTGGCGTAAAAAGTAAAGAATAATCAAAATAGAACAACATTTGGCTGAATTATGTTCATTTCTCTTGATTTTCACCAGTTCATTTGGAGGTAACCTTGGATTAAGCTAGTTTCTAGTATTATGCCAATAACAGTGCTAGGTTTTCTATTCATAATTATTATTATAGAAGGTAGTCCGATAGAAATAAAAACCAGACTGCTGTTTAGGGATCAGCTCATTTGCATAATATATGCAATAAACTGATTAGCAACAATTCGCTCTAGGAGTTAAGACTGGAAAGTTACATTTTCAACAGGTCGATAGTTAACCAGATCGTTCAATCGAAACCATGTTTTTAAGTTTGTACTTTGACCCTTCTTGAATAAATAAAACAAAGGCCGACTCCGGTGGAAGTCGTCTGCACCAAATTTCGAGCACGGTCCAGATTTGAATTCAATCTTGGCAAAGCCGATATCTCCAGTGTAGCTGTTGCCTCTAAGATAGTAGCCGTTGCCTGTAAATCAAAGAGCAGAATCAAGTAATGGATTTAAACTTAGCCTACATGATCATGTATTTCATGTACTTCACTTAAGAAAAGAAATTTAAATTAATTTTTCAGGGCTTATGTCAACAATAGGTGTAGAATTGATTATCTATGGTTACACTGTAATAACTAGCGTGCGATGAAAGTGTCGTCATGCTATTCTGTCTGGCATAGGCGTAACGTTCTATTGTGACGGTGGTGTCCAGTCACCACCACTTTTAAAAGTGGTGGTGACAGTCACCACCACTTTTTGGTCCGACAAGGAAATTTTTTTTAGAAACATGAAAGCATTTGGCTGTCTAACATAATAAAGGCTATTCATGATTAACATCGCAATGGCGCCAATGATGATAGAGACCTCCACTGTCCACACTCCACAGCGTGTTCATTGTCCATAGTAATAGCTTAAATCATAAGAAGGGAAGGGAAGGAATTCTCCACCGCTTTAAATTTGGGGAGGAAACGTGAAGCGATTCTCTCCCACAAATCGTCATGGCTCCGAGGCAGTGCATGGCATGCGAACAGCCTCACAAAACCTTCTGGAATCATTGTTATTATCAAAATAGCATTGAAGGGACATCAGCACCTTTGCACCCACCCCAAAATGTTGGTTTGGACTTTAGGCCTAGGTTAGAGTCAACAGGAATAGAATAGGAAGAATCTGGATAAAAATCTGTGAAAAGGTGTTTTTCAAAATTCATTTAGGCCTAGTTATCCGTGAGTGTAAAGATTGTGGAGTTCACCAGCGAGAAAGACGAAAGGGTAAAGAGTGAGAATGGAGAAGAGAGTGAGAGAGTTTTCACCAGAGTTCATACTAAATGTGTACCTTGGAAAGGGGTACAGCGCAGGGGTTCTCAAACTGTGCACTTGGGGTACGCCAGGCGCCGGTTAGGGGTAGGGCCTAGGCGAAAATTCCAGAAAAATAAATTTTCTTTGTGTTTATGGACTTTGTGTCCATCTTTCTTTGATTAGCAAAGATTTTTAATGTTGCAGCATATAACAGCATCGTCATTATTTTATTTCTTAATTAGAATTCACGTACTATATAGGCCTAGTACATGCAACATATTTTTGCTTAGATATATTATTCCAATTTTTGAAACAAATGGTGATTAAATGTGAGCCAGAAATTCTCAGCGTAAACCCATGGCCTAGAGCTCAAAATAGGGGAGAGCTGAATAATATTGGAATAACGATTAATTTCTGGTCGAGCTTCAAAATTTTTGATTCCTTTCAGCACGTCATATCTATGTGAACTGGTTTTAAAACTCTTCTTCCTGTCAAAGACAAAAATGGCCTTCATATTTGCGTTTGAGTTTGACAAATATAAAACCAGATATTTTAAATCTGCGTTAGTAAAAACAAGCCCACAACACTATATAGGTTAGCTCTTTCTTACAGGGCTATAGACCATTATTTTGCATTTTTTTAACATGATTATATACATGATTAAAACTATACATATATTTTAAATTTTGCTCCTTAATACGATTCTAATACACGGGGTGGGGACAAAAAAATGAAGTTTGAGAACCGCTGGGGTACAGTGAGCCGAGGAAAGAATTGAACTGAGAAGTTCTGTTCCAAAGAATAGTCACCACCACTTTTCTGGGGAAAGTTACGCCCATGCTGTCTGGGCTATTTTCGCTGCTTACTTCATTGCGCTTACAACATCTTTTACGCAGGTCAAAAGCCTTCAAATTTGAAAACAAAATTGAATTTCTATTGAGATGCACTTACTAACACGAGTGCTGAAAGTCGACATTAGAAATAACTATGAAATGGCCTGCTAGGCCACTGAGGCCAGTGTTACATAGCAGTTGAAATTACAATTACAATTTACAGCAATAGTCTAAGAGACCATTTTGTAAAGAATCGCTCCCGGGCGCAAATCAAACAATTCAGACTGAAACTGCGATTACCACTGAGCGTGTGGTGTAGCCATTTAAAGAAATACTCTTCATATTTCTATGTTTTTTCTCTTACCAAAAGTCGTAGCGCGTGGTGTAGCTACACTTGCCGTAGTGCTAGTGGAAGCTTTAGCAGCAGTACGGTAGTCGAATTAGCTGTATTAAGGCTGTTAGTAGGAGATTCCAGGAAGTTGATGAGGCAGCTGTACCACTGCTAGCTAGAGTTGAGGTTCCTCTGGTAAGTGATGTACTTGCAGTCTCCTTTTCGGAAGATACTGGAGTTGAAGTGAGGCTATTAAATGTTGGAGTTGATAAACGGACTGCTATAGGCTATTAAATATACTGGACCAGGTATATGGAACTCGTTTCCTAATCATGTTCAACAAGCTTCCAGTTTACAAAGGGCAAAGACACTATTGCGCAACTATTTGGTTAATGACTGCAAAGACATTTAACCTTGTAGGCACTGATTTTATTTTATTTTATTTTATTATTGTTTTTGTGTTTGTTTTTGCGTTCTTAGTTAAGTTTACTACATTAATTTTCATCTTATCCTGTTCTTTCTTGCCTATTGTTCAATTCATTATGTCAACCGTCTAGCCATCTGTTAAAATTGATAAGTAATTAGGTGTCCCTGTTAGCGGGATATTCATCCCTTAGGGCCTTCCTTGTTGCCATCCGATTATGTGAAGCATGTTATACTATGTCTATTGTGTATGTTGATGGTTGGTTACAATAAATGAATTGAATTGAATATCGGACTGCTACTTCTGTTTACTGGTGGAAGTAGAAAATGCACAGGTTTTTATTTATTTGCTATAATAATTATAAACTTTAAAATATGTCTTTAAAAACGGTGCGATACCCTGAAGCGCGGCTATTAAATTCTGAAGTTAGTGTCGGACTGCTATAGGCTATAGAACCGTGGACGGACAACATGTCCCCGGACAAAATGTCCCGGACAAAATGTCCCGGACAAAATGTCCCTGGACAAAAAGTCCCCGGACAAAATGTCCCCGGACAAAATGTCCCCGGATAAAATGTCCCCGGACAAAATGTCCCCGGACAAAATGTCCCCGGACAAAAAGTCCCCGGACAAAATGTCCCCGGACAAAATGTCCCCGGACAAAATGTCCCCGGACAAAATGTCCCCGGACAAAAAGTCCCCGGACAAAATGTCCCCGGACAAAATGTCCCGGACAAAATGTCCCGGACAAAATGTCCCGGACAAAATGTCCCGGACAAAATGTCCCGGACAAAATGTCCCGGACAAAATGTCCCAGGATTAAAGTAATGTCCATACACTACCTAAACCCAGCGCATGGGCGCCTAGCAGTAGGCGCACCTACATTGAGAAAAAGAGCTTCTGTCAGAGAACCACCTTCACTAAATGCATTAAAACGAGTCATTTTGAATATAACAGAACATTCTTAGCAAATCAACCAATTGCAAGCTGCATTTGGTTCACTATTTTAGAAGAATTCCGATTCTTGCGTCAGAAATGTACAAATTTGCCAAGAGCTCAGCTATTTTTCATAGTATCTGCATTTGTCCTACATATAGGCAACCTTGAAGGTGTGTGTCCGGATCGCTCATTATTTTGATAGTTTATAAATTATCCTAATTATAAGGGTTTTTTGGTGAGACAATCGATCAGTCGAGAAATTATTTCTCGATCGTTAGCGTGAGGACGTAACTATGCAGTGGCATGACAACCTTAGCCCCTGGACAGTGCAGTGGACACTCTAAAGGCTTGGGGCCCTTAAACATTAGCTACACCACACTACAATGTTGCAAGACTGTTCTCTTTAGCCGTGATTGGGTCGGGAGCGCTTCTGAGTAGGTACGCTTGAAGAGGCGCTATATAAATACCTGAAATGAATGAATGGATACACCAATATACTTTTTGCCGTCCATATGTTACATCCTTGTGCATGTAATGTGGCACATCTGAGCAACAATATTAGACCTAACCTACATTTTACATAATTGATGACGGGGTTAACATAAGAAAATTATAATATTTCTACAGTTGCGTTTCGAAGTAGGCCTACACTTATAAATGTGGAGGCCCCTACAAACTTGAGGCCAGGCGCGTCTTAATGACATCTGGGCCTACCGAGGTATTGTTTTTGAATGCCCCACGCATGTCTTATTATGGGCCCACCATATATTAGGAATTGCAATGTTATAAACGCTGTGCTTAAAAAAGTAGGCTTACAAACTCTATGTACTGACCTGAGTCAGTTTAAGTGGCGTTACTTATGCACAAAATCAATAATATTTGTATTAGGTTTGCTGAAGCTGTAGGCCTACCTGACTTTTGAGGCACTCGATCCGACTCCGATTTGGGGCCTTCAGTTTGTAAGTTGTAAAAACATGAGTTTCAGAAATAAACATACACAATAGGCATAATGAGCAGCTAAATTTCATTTGGAAACCCCTTCAACTTTAGGCCCGACCTACCGAAGTGTTCGGAGGGCCATAGCGGCACAATCCCGACCATGGACTGGGCCCAAGACGAACAAAACTCGATTCTGCACAGTCATGGCTATAATTTGACCGGCTGGAAATGCCATTTCTGGGGACAGCAACCCCTGAACGTCAAGTCCCAATTGGGTCTTGCTCCGAAGTGTCTTTGTAATCCAGTACTCACCCCATTTTGCCACTTCGCTGCGTCCTCTTAGGTCTCTGATTGGCTCGACGTCTTTGTTCCCCGCGTCAGGACCGCCATGAAACAATCCTTATCATTTGCCCCTATAGGTCCCTCCCTATGGAATGGATTATGGACTTCGCTGACATCACTTCGCTCTGTCATCCTCTCTCGTAGTCTTTCGTCATCTTTCTCTCGCCTTAAAGTCTGTCTATTCTCTAGGTATTGCATGCACTGGCAGCGCTTCTGAAAGTCCCTAGCTGCTATTTAATTATACAGCGATGAATATAATGGTCAGATACAATGCATTCGATTTTGTTCACAAGGGCAAGACCACCAAGCATCTCCTTTGAGATGGTGTATTCAGATGTCTTCAATTGGCAGTAGAGCTCTGCGCTGGCGACAGTGACTGGGCGACCGATATACAGGCAGTGGCCAGTGTTTAATCTAGGCATCTTCAAATGGAGGGAGAATTCCTTCCAGAAGTGACATTACCGCAGAAGAATTTGAGAAAATGATAGAATTTTCTGCTGTTTGGATTAGGAGCGGTTTCAGAACACGGCTCTGGTCCACTAAGGTAGAGGTCAAGAGGTTCTTATCTGCCATTCTACACAGCTGTTTCAAATGGTGGGCTGTCTTCAGGTGAGGGCATTGTCGGACAAGACGGTCCATCTTGGACGTAGGCTTAGTCTCCCACACGGACGCAGTTTAGTGTGATACTGCAGTCGCACAAAATCCCAACAGGCCGGCGATGCGCAGTGTAGGTGGGGAACGAACATTTTCCCTGGACATATTCCCGGACTTATTCCCCGACAATTACCCCCGGACGTCACTTCCATTTTGACTAGGAAATTGTCCCACCTCCCCCGGGCAACATATGGCACGTTAAGTTTAAAAACGGATGCCTTGAAGTAAACGATCACTCAGTATTCGTTAATAACTGAAATTCATATGAAACGATACATGTATACAACAAACAAAGGCCTTATGCGACGTAGTGAAGGGACATCACTTTTAGCCTGCGACTTTCTGTCCAGGGACATTTTGTCCGGGACATTTTGTCCGGGGACATTTTATCCAGGGACATTTTGTCCGGGACATTTTGTCCGGGGACATTTTGTCCGGGGACATTTTGTCCTAGCACCTATAGAACTGCTAACTGGTGCAACTAAAAGAATGCACAGAAGTAGGCCTACCTCAACTCTTGACTATCAACAAAATTGATATTTAGAAAGCTCGATTGCGTGTCATTACCTGCATAATACAATAGGCTACTATTACTGCTGTTTATACTACTATACTAAGAAGGCAAACTGGGTTTTCTTACCAAAATAATTAGTAGCTCGTGTTGCAGTTACACTCGTCGTAGCGTTAGGGGTAGTTTTAGTAGAAGTCTGTGAATTAGTTGTAGTCGAGGAGTTAATAGCTGATGCCTTGCTAGTCGATGCAGAATTTGTGCTGCTGATGGTTTTACTTGAATTGGAAGTAGTCTTTGTAGATAGTGGAGCTGAAGTGTGACTAGTAGATGCTGGAGTTGATGTCGGACTGCTTCTACTGCTCACTGGAGGAACTAATAGAATATGCAGAAGGAACTCAATTATTTAGAGTAGAGGGGAGAACGCAACTTCAAAGCAAAATGCCATGTCCCATGTGCTGTGTAATGCTATGTAGTGACCAGTTTGACTGTTCTGGGGTCTTTTAGTTGTTCACTATTGAGATAGTCGTCATTTGTGTTTTGATGGTAGGGATAGTTTTATTTTCAAAAATCTATTTTTCGTGTTCCCTTGTAACAGCTTGCTTCCGCTTCTGTATCGTTTAATAATGGTTACACATATAGGTTTAAAGTATGCCATAATATATCGAATTACTAAGCACAATAAATGTGAATTTAAACTTTAATCTTTGCATGATCCAGGAGGCAATATCACAGGGCTGCATCAAGAGGGGCAAAAACCCTATAGGGGTAAAACGAACATGTATTGCATGTATAGTAGATCAATACTTATTAAAGGATTTTGTCTTTTGTTAGAAGGAATAGAGAAACTGTCCTAAATACTCTCAAAGTCATATATAGCACTGCACCTGCTAAAGTGTTTTAGGCTTTAGAGGTCACAGAGGTCCGCAAAAATACAAATGGGGCAACAAGTAAGCGTCTTTGCCCAGGGATGGACAGCGCATCTCCTTTTGAATCACCTTGTATTTAATTTTTTGATGTTATTATTTTTCGGCAATTTATTGAGCACAACAGTACTTTTAGGGCATTCAGTACCCTACAAATATTTCAAACTTGAAATCATAATTGTTACCCACGTTGTAAATTGGCAATAACTGCTAAAGGGGTCTTTTGCCCCTCTACACCACTATCAACAAAATTGATCGTTAGAAAGGTCGATTGCGAATCATTATCTTCACTATACAATACTATTGCTGCTCTTATGCTACTTCTAAGAGGGTAACTGGATAAAATTTTCTATTTCGCTTCTCTCACCAAAATTTGTAGATCGCATTGCAGCTGCACTAGTCGTAGCGCTAGGGGTAGTTTTAATAGAAGTCTCTGACTCAGTTGTAGTAAAGGTCTTAACAGTGGATGCCTTGCTAGTTGATGCAGAAGTTCTGCTGGTGCTTGTTAGAGTTGAACTGGAAATAGTCTTTGTAGATGCTGGAGTTGAAGTGCGGCTTGTAGATACTGGAGTTGAAGTGCGGCTTGTAGATGCTGGAGTTGAAGTGCGACTTGTAGATGCTGGAGTTGAAGTGCGGCTTGTAGATGCTGGAGTTGAAGTGCGGCTTGTAGATGCTGGAGTTGAAGTGCGGCTTGTAGATGCTGGAGTTGAAGTGCGGCTAGTAGATGCTGGAGTTGAAGTGCGGCTTGTAGATGCTGGAGTTGAAGTGCGGCTTGTAGATGCTGGAGTTGAAGTGCGGCTAGTAGATGCTGGAGTTGAAGTGCGGCTAGTAGATGCTGGAGTTGAAGTGCGGCTAGTAGATGCTGGAGTTGAAGTGCGACTTGTAGATGCTGGAGTTGAAGTGCGGCTAGTAGATGCTGGAGTTGAAGTGCGGCTTGTAGATGCTGGAGTTGAAGTGCGGCTAGTAGATGCTGGAGTTGAAGTGCGGCTTGTAGATGCTGGAGTTGAAGTGCGGCTAGTAGATGCTGGAGTTGAAGTGCGGCTAGTAGATGCTGGAGTTGAAGTGCGACTTGTAGATGCTGGAGTTGAAGTGCGGCTTGTAGATGCTGGAGTTGAAGTGCGGCTAGTAGATGCTGGAGTTGAAGTGCGGCTAGTAGATGCTGGAGTTGAAGTGCGGCTTGTAGATGCTGGAGTTGAAGTGCGGCTAGTAGATGCTGGAGTTGAAGTGCGGCTAGTAGATGCTGGAGTTGAAGTGCGACTTGTAGATGCTGGAGTTGAAGTGCTGCTAGTAGATGCTGTAGTTGATGTCGGACTGCTACTGCTGGTAACTGGTGGAACTAAAAGAATGCACAGAAAGACCTCAACCCTTTCCTTAATAAAAAAAAACTTGTTTTAAAAGCACAGTAGAATTAATTTTCTGCTGACAAAGCAGCATAAATTGTGGTAATTACAGCGACTACAACAACAATAGTTGAAGAGGCTGTCGGACACCGCATCGCTACCAAGAGACCTATCAAACAAACCAGACAGAAGCAGCCGGTACTGTGAAATAAGTCAGTGCTAATGGCATTGTTGTGTCTGTTACCTAACGGTATAATAGTTCTTTAATATCAATAAAATTGCTCTTTTGAAAGAGTACGATTCATTGCGTGCACTGTGCATTACTATTACTGTTGCAAATGCTATTAAACCTTAAATTTGGTTGCAAATCTGTAGATGTTCAATCATTTTCGTAAGCAAAATATGGATGAAACGATTTGATAATTGGAGCAGTGTGTGAGAAATATAATATTATCATACACTTACTCGATTCAACGATTGCTTGAAAACCACGCTGAAGCAGAGCTTTCCATTTTGGAACTGCGCTGTAGTTGCTTCGAAAGATAACCATCATCTCACTGGATTCGCTAACCAAGGTGATATTTGGTCTACTTGAACAACAAAACCTGTGAAGAAGGAAAAGAAGAAATCAGCAAAATAATTAAGTTTACGTAGTTTAGAATGTAACTTCAGTATATAAGGAGGAAATTAGATTCTGTATAATTTATTACTATTAACAATTATGAAATAATAAGCGTCCATTACCAATTATTATATCCTGCAAGCAAGGCCGTAGCCAGGATTTTATTTCGGGGGGTGTTTCACCAATTTCCCCTAGCCAAAAATTACATTTTTCCATTTCGGGGGGTGTTTTCATGGTTTTATTTCATGGTTTTTACGTCATATGTTCGTAAATGCACTATATTATTTTCCACATTTTCCATTTCGGGGGGTGTTCAAACACCCAAAACACCCCCCTAGCTACGGCCTTGCCTGCAAGTCTATAGGCCTAATCAGAAGGCAACTTTGTGTAGCAATGTGCACACTTATACATAGGCCTACATAATTATATAAATACATGCGCACACACATATAAACATACATGCGCACACACACATATAAACATACATATACACAGGTGCATGCACACATACATAGTTTGCGTGCGTGCGTGCGTGCGTGCGTACGTACGTACGTACATACATCTATATACATACATACATTGACCTCCATGGATACATACATACACGCAATCATATTATGTTACAAATGTCTGTTGATAAATAACGAGGGTAAAGTGTCCTAGTCTGAAATTGAGATCGTGCGGATATGAGAGACACGGTGAACAGACAGCATCAAAATGTATTCGAGAAAATAAATTTTTTCTAGAGAATGTTACTTCATATTTTTGTGTTTAACTCAATTATTTCGAACATTTTTAAACATTTAAACGTCAAAAATCAGTAAATAAAATTATGCCACCTATAATTGTGAAGCTTTTGAGTGAGCTAAAGACTTGTGCAACTAACTACAATCCTCTGTACGGAACAGCGGGCAGCAAGTGTGCAAGATTTCGCATTATATTTTGAGAGACAGAATTGAAGAACTAGGCCTACCGATAACTTGTTTTTTAGCCTACTTACTGTAAAGCAATCACCGCAATGTAAATATACATGCATACCAGGCCTACTATACTGCACAGCGTAGTTTTCTCTTGCATAAACAATCAACAATCATAATTTTTCCCCTAGAGAACGTTACTTCATATTTTTGGGTTTAACTCAATTATTTCGAACATTTTTAAACATTTAAACGTCAAAAATCAGTATTTAAACAAATTTAAACAAAATTATGCCAACTATAATTGTGAAGCTTTTGAGTGAGCTAAAGACTCGTGCAACTAGTTATAATCATCTGTACGGAACAACAGGCAGCATGCTGTGCAAGATTTCTCATTATTTTTTGAGAGACAGACTTGAAGAACTATACCGATAACATGTTTTTTATAAACTGTAAAGCAACCACCGCAATGTAAATATAGGCTACATGCATACCAGGCCTACTATACTGCACAGCGTAGTTTTCTCTTGCATAAATAATCAACAATCATAATTTTTTTTTCAAAACATTACCTGGCTCCCTCTAACCCAAGGTCTTTTTTGTATTTTATTTCAACCCAATGGAAGCAAGCTGATCCTCGACAGTAGATACTGAAACTCCCAGTAAACGCCAGCCTCAACGTGTAATCCTGTGGCGACTGTTTAACACAGGCAACAGCTCATTCGTGATTAATCACAACTTCACAAGAGATAGACAGGGACCCAATGATATGCTTACTACCTTATTGGCATGGTACTGCTTTCAGCTATTGGGGAATTCGTAACTATTCTGCAAGAGGCAATACCCAGTATCTCGCATGGTAACTTTGAATCCATTTGACGCACTGCTCGTATGCATGACCCAGATATGTTAAAGTCTGATACAAGTCTCGTGAAGTCTATGGATGCGTGGGGCTGACGCAACGAAGAAGTGTCAACTAAAACGTTGAATGCCTGCAATTTCATCATATAAAGACAGAGTAGTAGCAGATACTTACATACATGTATAGGGGCCTAATAACATTTTAGAAATTCATCTAAATCCTTAAACATTTTGGCGGCACAATCAACATTCCAAATGCGTATATAAATTATTAATATAGCCTACCTTAATCCACCATGTGCATTCCTGATTTACAGAGTAGCCTGCGAAACGATAGCCCGGAGATTGGATAATTTGTTGAGTTCCTGATGCAATGTTCAGTATACCACCGCATTTTGCTTAAACACAATTATCATGTGCAGAAATAATTACTCATCTAAAAAATAGTTATCTCTAATACATAATCGGAGAAAAGGTCTACTATAAGTTAAAATCTACATTTCCCCGTAGTGCTTCAAGCCCCACTTCAATCCCCAGTATACGTTCGGGAGCTTCTTGTACTTATAAACTTATTCCACATTATGAGCTTAAAGTACCACTTCCACGAGAATCTCTACATTAATCCATTCAACAATCTGCATTACGAGCTTTCTCGTCCTCAGCGAAACCAGTCTTAGTGGCTCCATTGCTTCCTGTTCAGTACATTTAAAAACATTACCCAGGTCCTCAATTGACTTCTCTGGAACCACGTAGCAATCGCAAATAAGTTATTGCTCGAGTATATTATAACCAAAGATGGCAATTTCAAAAACTGAAGTTTCAAGTAAACGGATGTTATCACACGTTGCACCTGAAACATTTCTCAGTCCTAGACAGTAGCCTAAGACTTTTAACGTATTATGAACAGGTGAACAAATAGCGATACTATCGCTAAGTGTTCATACTAGCCTATTTCAACTACAACATTGCAGATTATGAGAATAAGTAATTGATTAATTATCTACAAAATATCAGCGCTCCTACGTTGTTGCATGTTCTTAAAGACTTACCATTTTTCGGTTGTGCTATTTCGGTGCAGAATTGTCCCGAGAATCCATCTGGACAAATACAGGTGGAGCAGTTGTTCGAGTTTTGGTAACCACTTCGTTGCCAAAGTTGGCTAAGAGGAGTTGAGCAGATTTCTGCAAGTACAAATGAAAGCATAACATTGAATAAACAGAGGGCAATTAGCCTACTTCGAATAGCAAGATCAAGAAGTGCTGGTGAACGAGAATCTACGGCTAAAGCAACAAAAACGTTTCTTCTTAGAGAGCTGTGATGATGGTGTAGATTGAGACAGTAGATGCATCCAACACATTCCACACATCGACAACTCTCGTTCCGAAAATATCTGCCCTTATGTTTCTTTATGCATTGAGTCCAACCGAAATGTGAGTGTGAGGTGCGAGGAAGATGGAATTAGATATTCGCGAAAATAAAAACCAAGACAAAAATAGTCTGCTTTGAAGCGCGTTTTGAAGGAAGGAAGGAATGAATAGAATTTGAGCTACGAAGCGAGAGCGGAAGTCTGTTTCGGTTCTTGGAACCAGAAGTATGGAATGCAAGCGGCCTATAACTGTCAGCCTTGGTGTTAGGCCTACTTAATGATCGCAGGTAACGAGGAGGAATGTAAAGAGTTTGCAGCGACTGAAGTTAGGGAGGTGTAGAACTGGTGCTGATCTACATTTAGGTCAAACAAACCAATTTAAATTGTATCCTGAACTCAACAGGAAGCCAATGCAGCTGATGGAGTACATGTGTGCCTAAGACTGACAAACCTGTTCGGGGTGGGACGTGAAGCATTACGCGAGCTAAGGAGTTCTGGATGCGTTGCCCATTGAGTTCAGGTCTGAGATAGAAAGGTCCCTATAGACTTAATCAGGTTTCTAAGCAAAGGTGTGAACAACGCAGACACGATCGAAGGAGGTCTGGAAACACCTTTCATCAAAGGAAAGGTTGACCAAGTGGCAAGTGTGCAACAAGGTGGAAATGACATCAGAATAAGAAACACTGAGTATCGTATTTATGAGATCCATTAAGTATGATTTAGGGAGCACCCCTCTGCGAAGAAAATTGACTTCAACGTAGGTGACAGTAGGTAGGCTATTAAAGGCAAGTCTAGTCAGAGTCAATCCAAAAAGACCACCACACACTGAACAATGTCACGGTAGAGCGTTGTTATGCTAATATTAATATAATTAAATTTTGGGCGTGAAAAGGAGTTTTAGACCCACTGCTGAATCTATGGTTTGTAAGGAGAATACTGTGTTTGTTTATTACCGAACCTGTGCAATAGGCTAAGTTGATAATCTTCCTGTCGTGAAATGACAGATCCGATCTTTGTCCCATGTTCATCTGATACAGAGGATCTAATGCAATCATCGTATCGACTTCAAAGGACACTGAAAATCCGCTCTAAGCAAGCAATGAGCAGTCAGTGTTCACAGTGTGTATTAACAATGCAAGATATGCTGGCAGCACGATTAGTTCATACAGTGTCGCTCATACATGGCAGTACTAACGTTTGTATGTTTATCCTTCTTCTTAAACTATTTAATAAAAATCCCGTGTAACATATAGAGGATGACATGACAATGAAAGACTTTAAGAACTTAGTCTGTGGTAAAAATCACTGCAAATTACTCTGGAAGTTAATCCGCTAATTTTCTAAACCGCTTCTTAAGAGCTATATTATTCTAGTGAGACTGCGAATATGGAACAACTCAACTCGAGGTCACCCGTTTAGATTCGATGTTCATTCTATTGAGCTGCTGTTCCCAAATCACACGGATCAACCGATTATTCGCTTCTTAGTAGATGGTCTAACATGGCGATATATAAATCTATGAAATCATGGATTGTTAAATCCTGCAGATGGATGAGACATCGTCCAAATTTACTGCTGCCTTTATACAGAGTAAGCCGAGTAATTTATTATAGTCTGTATAAAGTCTACAGGCAGAGTTACCTACCTTAGACGAGGTGTGCATGATTGACCCGTAATTATATGGAAGTTCGAACGCATCAGTATCGTGCTGAAGGTATTGTGACAAGGAATTTGTCTTAATATTGTCCGATAGAATTCTGACGGAATTACTTCTATCAATCCTCGACTGTTCATGGTAAAGACCAAGCGAGTGACCAATCTCGTGCAGGATGACGCCAAACTATAATACATAGCAAGATCCATTGTCAACTTGTCATCAACATAATATTATCATTGTCGTTGTCGTTGTCGTCGTCGTTACCATCATACTCTAATTGCTTAGGCAGGTTAATTTTTGTTTAGCTCAATAAGTTAGTTCGTGTTGGCATATCCAAGTGACGTTTGGATCTGTATCAACAGCATGTTCACAGTAAATCTAAATTTGAGTGATTCAAAACTGTACTTTAGCTTCATTATGCTGAAACTATAACATTTCTTATGTCAATATGATTATATCATATAAAAATTCTAAGATATACCAATGGGCACAAATAGATCTATACTATAGCCTAAGCTAATACTTTATATTCGCTTAGGCCATGGTAGGCCTATAGATCTATTTGTGCCTAATCGTCGCTTAAAAAATCATTGCCTTTTGACAAAACTCATGACTATAGGCCTGCAGAAACTCATAATTCGTAGCCTATAGACTGAGGAATATGTTTCTGTGAAAGTACCTGATTATTTTTTTTAATCTACGAATGTTGTTGGCTTTTTAGCATAAACAGGATGCACATCAATTGGTCTGTTCAAGTATAGATTTAAACTCAGGATGTTGCATGAAATGTTTGCAGATAACTTTAAATGAACACGGATGTGTGTCGTTATTTTACGGGATAAAATAACAGATCACAAAGAGGTCTATGGACTTCACTCAAACTAGAATTCAGCTGTTTTTGATCTGTTGCAGAGGAGCTTATGTAGGCTATGGAATCTTCGCCTACTTATCTGGCTCTTGCGCCAACTTTGTGGGGGCCAGTGTTTAAAATCTGACGAAACATGTTCTTGAACTGGATTGCAGCAAGACCTGCATGTTCTTGCATAAAATAAGTACTGATATAACAAGGCATGTTCTTAATGGCTAGTGATGTCCTAATAGAAAGCGGGTCCTTGATAGCGGAAGATTTGATCCTTTTGGGATAACTCTTGATACGGTGCAATCGCAAGGGCTAAGGAAGAAATAAAAGAAAATACTGTTGTAGATGTTCAAGTAAGTTAAAACACATACAATTGACAATCCAAACATAATTGACTATTGGAACAAACCGTAGTATCAAGTGACGACTTAAAGCAATTATTTTCGTAGATAAAAAAGTACAAGTTATAACTAACCACGTCTAAACAATGTGATGCCAAATTGAGTGGCTGTGGTACGCGACTTGTTCTTCCAATGTACGACCAGCATCTACATGCAAGAAATGGGGAAAAAATGATTAAACTGACACGATAGACGTCATAAGTAACTTGTTAGGTTATCGGACTTTAATTTTCACAGCGCCAGTCTCTGTTGTGTATTGTAGTCTAACAGTAGCCTCTAGTGTGGTGGTCGCTAGAATGTTTTAAAAAATTCTTTAATAACCAATTAAAAACCGCCTTTAGTGATTATGCCAGATTCAAATTTACAACATCAGCAGACAGACTGTATAATACCCCTCGCTTTCGTTTCGTGCGATGAGAATATATTTGTTGTTGAAGCGAGCATCCGTTGGCAGTTCCCTGAATCGAATACATGTGTTGTCCATCCATTGCTGGAATGCACGACGAATCGTCGATTTCTGCATATCATCTGAAATAAAAGATTCTTTAATCTTAGAAAAACATTGGCACAATAATTATTCTCCTGCTATCAGACTTGCAATACAGAATGCGTTAAATCTAAAATGATTCTAGAAATCGAATAGAAATAATCCAGCAAAAGCAACTCGTCTTAAAGTTCAATTTTACACAACAGGATGTATAGTTTCTTAATATGCAATTGAATTTAACTTAACATGCTGTTTTATTTCACACACAAATTATTGTCTGCATGCAACGATTCATCCCTACGGCGCTGTTTACCAACTCTGCAAATTTGTTTCGATAGAGTATTAGGCCTACATAGAAAACGCCAAGAACCAAATTCGTGCGGATTCACGAATAAATTATATACTTATAATTATTATACTAGTTACCATGTGTTCCGTCGAACATGTAATGGACTGGCATCGACCACTTGTAGGAAGGGTGTTTCTTAAAGTTCATCAGTGTTCTCTTTTTGCGATGTGCAGATGTTGTCTTCTCCTCCTCCTCTTTCTTGATCTCGGTTATCATCATATCAAGTTGCTCCTCTGTGAACATGATGCATTGGTCTAAGCCGCTGTCTTTGGTAGGAGAATCCTGCAGATGTTGAAATGATTTGCGGAATTATGTAGTTATTTATCTATCTGTATTCTTTAGGCCTCCTTCAGACCTCTACTAGGCTACAAGTCTTATTTAATCGACAGGTTAAGTCCTAGAGGACTCATTGTATAAAATTGATACCTCATCAGAGTCATCACCAACCTATAATTACAGGCCTGCAGTCGACTTATTAATGATAACAGTTGGATGATGATGATGGTGGTGGTGGTGGTGGTGGTGGTGATGCTGATATTAGCAACAGTAATAGTAGTGGTTGTAGTAATAATAGCCTAAATCTTTTTTTAGAAAGTTTTAATCATCTCTGAAACCGTTTTGCAATTTAAATAGAAGAAAGGGATGTGTCAAAAACTGAGATGCTGTAAATCCGTTCATCACAATGTGTGTGCCCAAAGTCGTCAAATAAATAAACCTACCACAACGCTATGAATGGCACAAGCTAATGTTCTTGACACTTACATAGGCAATACGATTAGTACCAAATTTCTTTGCGAGTATTTTCTGAAGTTCCTGTCTCTTGACCTTTGTCCTTTCGCAGACGTCCTTTGGCATTCCATGGCAAGCCATCCATTCCTCTCTTGATCCTTGCTTCGGTTGCCATAGCAATCCATCGGTTATATTAGCTCGTGACGATTCATCAACTAAATTTCTTGCCTGTGTATATGATTTTCCAATGAATATGTTCAAAATCATTTTATCGCTTATAAGTCCTAACAATAATTTACAATTAATCTCTTGCTATGTAGACCTAGACATTGAAATATAAGAAGAATATAGCTATATTTATTTTATTTGGCAATAACTTAAGAGCAAAACTTCTTGTAAATTGTAATGTTTGAGCTATTGTGGTATTATTATAGCGTCACTTGAATCGAAACACATCAGACGACCTCATGATCTAACACAATAGACAAACAATCGAACAGAATGGTCTTTAACAACTTGCGATAAAAGAGGTTAAGTAGCTCATGTCGTTGGTTTCCGGTACGTCAGGAATTAAACTCTTGTTGGTGTGTTTAATATTACAGCCTACTTGTTGCATAATGCAGGTATAGGCAGGCGACCATTAGATCCTACTACTGCAACAGTTCATAGGACTATTTCCTCTCATTTCGTCTTGCACTATCTTTGCCTATAATATCCCTGTAGCATGATCAATAATAATTACAACTAGCATATATTAGCCTATATTTTATATGAGCCTTCAAAGCCGAAGACTCTGGTGAACCGAGACTAATAAATAAGAAACCCGCTCAGAGCTTGTTAAGGGGCCAACAAGCATCGCTAAGAGTAAGTAATCTGCTGCATGTGACTCAAAGTTGGAGTTATGCTACTGCAGTGCCGTCATGGTACAGGATCACCCAAAGGCGCCATTGCACATAAAATTTAGTGAATATAGCCTATTATAGACTCATGAAAGAACATTGTATGCTTCTTTGAAGGAGACATGCATTTGAGTTGAACCGTCTTTGCTATAGTAGGGCCTAACTAAGACTTTTTTAAATGTTGCTCAGTCAAATATCCTTACCTGACATAATATACTCAGAAAAGTTGCCATCGCCAACAGTCGGACAACATATCCATTACTTGTCCTTATGAGATACATCCTTTTACGATTTATCTATTAAAAAAACCGAATGCACGTTGCTTCACACGTTTTCCCATATGGCTCCTGTTCTCAAGCTATTGATTTCACCCTGCCCGAAAAACTTCGGTCCCGAACACAGCACGCATAGCCTAACCCTTCCCTAGGCACAGTCGAGATCAAGCCTTTATATAATTAGCTTATGTCATTTAGGCAATGAACGTGTTATCGATAAACTAGGTTTAGAGCCCTTTGCCGCCTTTAAATATTCGGTTATAGACCTTAGTAGTTCAGTCCGTCATGAAAAATTAAACGTGAATGATTGTGTTTGCCCATAAGTGACTAATACTGGGTCTGGCATTTCGTTGGCTGCCTCTGCCAGGCTAAGCCTGTATTATCTAGAATTAAACTGCCTTTTGTTTCTAATGCACTTAATATAGCCTACTTGTTGCATAATGCATGCAAGCAATCGACCCTTAGGTCAACTACTAGGCCTATCCGGTAGTCGCGTCTACTTTCTTTCATATAATTCTGCACTATCTTTGCCTCTATAGGCCTTTCTCAGTTTCAGTCGGACTTTCTTTATGCTATTGCAAATTGGCAAAAGAATTTAAACAAAATATTTTATTGCGTGAACAGACAATAGGAGTAGACCTATTAGGCCCAATATTAAACAAGTTATCTACAAGGAAACGAAGCCGACTGCCTTCAACTGATAGGCAACCTGTGCAGTGCTCCCATACAACGCCTGAGAGATGCCAAAACTTTGGTTTGCCGCCAATCAGGGAAGCCTCGGCGTTGAAAGGACAGATTGCAACTGATTAATACACGAAAGGTCCGCATACAGGGGCCGTCCATAAAGTACGTCACGCTCCAGGGGGGCAGGGGGTGTAAGAAAGTGTGACAGTTTGTGACAGGGGGAGGGGGTCAGGCCATGTGTGACGTCACACATTTGTTTTTTTAATTCTTTTATATTTTTTTGTTCTTAGTACCTAAAATCCGACCCGGCCCGGCCAGGCGTGTCTAAAACCCGGCCTGGCGGGATAAAAGTTGATTTCCCGTCACTATCAAAGCGTTTAGGGACACACGTCACTATCAGAGGGATTAGGGATAGTATCCTAGGGTTTAGAGGGTTAGGTAAATGGTTATGTTTTTAAATTTTTTGTTCGAAAGTGTGACGTACTTTAGGGGGTCCGAGATTTGTGACAGTTTGTGACAGGGGGGAGGGGGGGTCAAAAATGGTCAAAATAGCGTGACGCACTTTATGGACGGCCCCACATAGCATTGTCATATATATAGTAGTCAATTCTTATGTATACTTTGGAACAGCCCTAAGTTGTCGACTCTGATAGCTCGCGACGCAGCGTTAGTTTGGTGACCAAGATATAGGCCCTAAACCAGTAATCAATACAATTTTAATTTGATAATGTCCTTAAGTATTCGAAGTACAGAAATCCACATTGAAATCGATCAAATATTAAGATCCATTGTAGTCTATAAGCTACGGTAGGCTGGTGAGGTTATAGTTTAGAGTGAGGGACAGACACGTTGAGGAGGTTCTAAACCAACTGTAAACGTAACAGGTCGCGGTCGTTAACGAAATGTTATCCGGAAACTAAAACTTTTCACAAGCTTCTGTCGTTGGTTCCTCTGACATGGCATGATGTCACATAGCACCGTAGACATCTGACGCTTCCGTTTCATTTTCAAATATGGACCATAAGCTTATTTTATCAACGCGGTATTCTATTCTACCGTTGACCTCCTCTCCAGGCTCTGGCCTCTGCCTCCTCTCAGCAAGAGCGTTGATTCGAAATAACGGGGAAGCATTGGTGGCGCCACAGCAGGGCAAACCAGGGCAAATGCACTGGTGCAAAATTAGAAAAATCTGTGTCCTGGTCGTTGCCCTGTCACAAAGTAGGCCTACCGGATTTTTGGGGAGAATTTATTTGGGGCATAAATGATTAAATGCCCCTATATCTGTGTATCAGCGTTTAAGCCTAATGTTTATCTGCATTAGTTCTGAACGGAACAGAAAAGCCAAGCAAAACAGACCAGCTTAATTGCTTAGGGTTACCATGCGTCCGGGTTTCCCCGGACATGTCCTCTTTTTAGGCCCCTGTCCGGGAGTCCGGGCGGATTTCCATAAATATGGCTTTTGTCCGGGTTTTTCCCGTCCGTCCACGATCGATCGTCTTCCTTACTTTTTCGTGCTATATTCTATTCCGTTCCGTGAACTAAACACGCGTTCCAGCAATATTTACCTCAATTGTATGGTTACCATTGGATTTCCGGTTCCTGAAGCGGTTCTTTGTAAACCAAACGCATAAATATAACGCGAGTTACGTAATGATAATTGTAGATCTAAATAAAATAATTAATCTTTCAATTTAACGAAAAAAATTGATGTAAAAATGCCGAAACGCAAGTGTTTTCGTGCAGGTCGTTATGGCTGGGAAGCTCAATGTTTGACATGCGGCAGCGGACCTTATAAGCTATGTCAGTTGCCAATAAGGGTGCACTGGATTTAAAGGCGCACGTCGAAACGCCGAAGCATGTTAAAGAGTGTTCGGGGAATTTCATATAGGCCTACCAAAGTAACCAAATTTGTTGTAACACTGGGTTCGAAAAGTGACGAATCTGTCACAGTTTTTTGTTTCTGTGTACAGTCAGTGACAGCAATGTATAGTGTGTACTGAAGTAGCCTACTGGAGTAGGCCTACTGAACACTCACTCAAAGAAGTTTAATTTGAAACCATGTAGGCCTACAATAAGACAAAAATTTGGTGCAGTTTAACGTTACTTTTATTTGTACAACACTTAACATTGGCGTAGCCGTAGCATTAGGAACCGGCTACGGGATGGTAACCGGATGAACATTTTATGTGTCCTCTTTTTCATCCGAGCACTTATGGTAACCCTATAATTGCTGGCGTTACAACGAATAATGTCGTAAAGTGTGAAGTAGGCTATGTTGGTGGGTTTTAATTTCAGGTCAGAATGGGAACGGGTTAAAGCTGATGAAGCAGTGGGCCAATTTAAATATTAGAGTTTCCTACAAAATAAACAAATATGTCGTCGTGTAGGGCCTAGATCTGATCATCTTTTATTATGAACGGAGCTTCAAGAAAGTGGTTCACTAGTGAAACTGCTATAGCAAAGTCACGCTACCAACACGATAATTATATGTTTAATTTAATAAATCACGATACAAGATTTCAAATAATTATATTAATTAGGAAATAGACTAAGCATAGACGGAAAGTTGTTGCAACTTGCATAAATCATACACACATGTTGATTATTATAGTTGCGATTTTACTTGACTTTTTCGGAATAAATAGTAAAGAATAATTCTGACACTATTGAAAGTTGTATGCACCACACTTCTGCTTTGCAGGCCACATGTGTGTGCTCTGTGTTTATAACTTCTATCTTGTTGAGTGTATGCCTAATATCGCAGAAGTGTCGCTGCCTCTACTTCCGAAAAGCTTCAGCTGAAATCAAAGAACATAATAATTATTAAGAGGACGCTAAAATTCTGTATTTGAAACGGATTTAAATTTTTTAACTAACCTATGCAATGTATGCATTCTATATCCTTCCATCAAGCAAAGAAATCGACATTCAGAAATAATTGTATTGATTTCCAAGAGTCTCAGCAAGACAATTGGTTATCTTTGCTGCCTATTTTAATTAGCCTGCGGTAACAGTCTCTTAAAAATTACTTTCCCTGCTCCGTTTTCCTTCACTTCCTTGCTTACTTCGTTGATCCAAACAATTTTGATATTGGCCAAAAAATGAAAGCTCGATTTCAACTCTATTTAATATGCGATTTCTGCTTGGCCAGTGCTAGCTACATAAACAGTTAACATTGTAGTAAAATTACACCATCGATCCCCGTGGGCCAATCAAACACAGCAGAGAGGATGCGGTTACAACTGAGCGGGTCCTTAAATTAGACCCTAGGCTACTTTGTTGTTCCCCTTACCTATTGTAAAGTCGTAGCTCGTAGTGTAGTCACACTCATTGTAGTGATAGTGGAAGCTTTAACAGTAGCAGTTGAACAGACTGTAGAATAGTTGTTAGTAGTAGAATCCCGGAAGTTGATACAGCAGCTGTACTGGTACCACTGCTTGTTGGAGTTGAAGTTGTTCTGGGAGACATTGAAGACTTCGAAGTTGTTCTGGTAGACAATGAAGACATTGAAGTTGTTCTGGGAAACATTGAAGACATTGAAGTTGTTCTGGGAGACATTGAACTTGAAATCGTGGTAGACACTGAATCTGAAGTGCGTCTATTCGAAGCAGGAGTCGATGTTTGATGGCTAACTGGTGGAACTAAAAGAATGCACAGAATGATCACACTCTTTTACTATAATGGGCAAAATTAGTAGGCCTATCAACGCAAATACAAGAAGCCTACATGTAGTTTGCCATTGACAATTCTATGTAAATTGTAGTAATTTGCGATTACAATTACACAAGTTGTTCAAGAGAATGTATGGCTCTACCTCGCTAGCAATGAAAGAAGCTGTGACTGCTACGAAAGGTTTCATTGAGTTAATAAGCTCGCAACATTTCAGAATTGCTTCTCTTACATAAGATGATAGCTCCTTTACTATCAGCAAAGTTGCTCTTTAAAAGAGCTACGAGTAATTACTATTGCTGATCTATATACGTTCAAGTCTTGAATATTGAGGATCTATAATAATTCAGTTACTTTTTAGAGCAAACTGTAGACGAAACGAATTCAAATTTTTTTTGCACTGCGCGAGTAATCCTAAATCTAAATCTTACTTGTCTTAACGATTGCCTGAAAGCCACTCTGATCATGTTTCCATGCTGGACCTGAGCTGTAGTTGCTTCGGAAGATGATCATCATCTCATTGGATTCGCTAATCACCGTATTATTTGGTCGAACGTAACAACAAAACCTGCGCGGAATAAGCAGCACAGAGGTGGAGAGAGGTTCCCCAGGACGTGATTAACATTTAGCAATACTGTAACAGCACGAAGCAGCTCAACATCAACTTCAACAGCTAATTTCTCTATGTTCGGGAACATCACGGAAAGGAACCCAAGTCATCGCATCCGGTTCAACATTCGCTCTAATTTAGTCATGTCGTCGCTCATGGTGACCCCTCCCCACTCACCAGGCTGGGTCAGCATAGAGCAGCGGTTCCCAAAGTGGTGGTCCGCGGACCGGCACCGGTCCGCGGAGGTATGATCACCGGTCCGCGGAGAAGAGTTAAAAATAAACAAAATAGACTGTAATTATTAGTTTATTTGTTTGAAATTGTGAAATTATTCGAATTGTTGTCCAAAATTTATTCAAATTTCTGTCTTAGGCTACTATTTAAAAATTTGAAATAAATCAACGCGCCTTATTTTAACTTGCCAGATGGCGAATTCAAATTTTTTAAAATTTATTCTTAATTTGGGCTACTACATTGGTCGATGACTTCAATCAGCTTCGAGCAAATTTATGTTGAACTATGGTAGGCCTAAACGATAAACGCTGGATCCAAAATTAAAAATTTCTAACATGGTAGGCTATAAAACTTTTAGTTTAAATATAAACAAATGTCTTTGAATAAAAAATGCGCAAACTAAGCAAACAAATCTGGACAGGTTTTTTAATATAAAAAACAGCGAATAGCCTATACGTGATTGCTCAGAAACTCAGAGCGAAGATGATAGGCCTAATGATTCAGAAATGACTTCATGTTCGAACAATGCGTCCAAGGTGAAAAATAACCGACAGTTCAAGCGAAAGCACTCATAATAAAACTTAACATTAAACAAATAAAGGCTACAAGAACATGCAAATGTAGGCTAATTATCAATAGCCTTATATTTTAGTCTTGTTGTAATTTAGGTCGCTTTTGTTCGCCATCGCCATTTAGGCCTAAGTCAGCGGTCCGTGAGCGTCACCAAAAATTATTGCCGGTCCGCGGCCTGCTGAAGTTTGGGAACCACTGGCATAGAGGACCCTCGCAACAGAAGTGGCTCGAGCAACTTCGTGCAGAGCATCACAGGGCATTTCATGGGCTCTTATTTTGTTTGAGATTGCATGTTTCCGCCCATTGAGACTATGGCTGAGTTCATAGTCGAGTTCATTATAGGCCCTAAATCAAGGCCAAATTACGCCGAATCGCAATCTCTGCATAATAATAATTATTAAACTTATACGTAGAGATTTGAGTGCCCTATGTTCGCAAGCGAACGATTAAATCGCATAGCAGCGAGTCAGAGTTCAGGGTGTGTGAGGAAAAATTGTTCAGTATTTGAGGGGCTGGTGAGGTGAAGGATCTACATGTAGATGCAGTTATGGTGCGGTAACAGTGGAAGACCATTGTTCGGTTACCGGATGATTGCATGTTTCTTGAGGTCACAAGATTTTGAAGGAGATCAGAGATGTATGAATGAGTTTTCTTTGTCACCGAGTTGTAGGTGATGATAACAATTCTGTAGATGATCCTTTCTTTGACAGGTATATATCCAATGCAGGGATTTCATGAGTGGCTTACTACTGGAACGATAAGACGCATTGCAGTGCGAGGTTGTTTCGAACCCGCTGAAGAGAGGTCACTTTTTTTATGATGTTTCAGATGTTCCATAGAGAAGGCTATTGCATTAGGCAAGGCGAGAGCTATCCCACATGCGATGGTCATTGCAATTTCTTTTGTGCAGGAAAGGTAGGATGTATCATGTGTCGCAGAATCGTATAACATATACCACTCATATAACCAGTTATATGAACATATCGCTTACGTATTTATATACGGTAATTTATATGCATATAATTATGTATACGCTATAAGAAACTATTTCTGGATTTATAAAGCACATCTCACAGTGCAACGCATACCTAATCAGAGGCGCTGCCAGTGCAAAGATCCTCTGAAAAAAGAAGTTTCAAGGAAACGCGCAGAAACAGTACATGTATACACATAGGCCCGTTACCATTACATTATCTGGCAAATTTCAGTTGATCCATAATGAATATAACTTGTCATGGTTTCAAATTGAGATGATACGGAAAGGAAGTCACTGACGAGAAGACTGTCAGAAATGGTTATGGACAATAACGTCATTAGTGTCATCGGCGACCACAGGTAGGGATTTCATCTAAGTTTTCACTCACAGTAGGCCTATTCGATTTGACTACTGTCGTCGTTCTTAATGAAGTGAGGAAATAATCAACCAATAACTGTGTTCATGCTTACCTGGCACCCTCTAATCCCAGGTCATTTTTGTATTTGATTTCAACCCAATGAAATGCGCAAGCTGATTCTGCGAGGCAGACAATGCCGAAGCGTTCATCAAATTCCAGCTGCAATGTGTGATTCTCTGGCGCCTGTTTAATTAACACAAGCAACAGTTCAATCGTGTTTAATAACAAGAACTAGATAGGTCTCAATGCAACATTTCCTGGCACCTAATGAATGCGGTACAATTTGCATCTATTGAGGAAATCATAAAGATTCTGCAGGCAGCAATGCCTTGCAGCCAGCGTTGCCACTCCTTGGTTTTTTTCACAAGTTCTTGGATTTTTGGATCCGAACTTGGGAAATGGGTTTTTTTCTGGAGGAACTTGGGTTTTTTGCTTGGGATATTTTTTTCATTTTTTTAGAGTGACAACGCTGCTTGCAGCTCGTGTGTTAATTTGGAGCCCATTTGGAGACCAGATGTTTAAGAACCAGCTATGCCTACAGTCTCACGATAGTTTATGGATTTGTAGGCAGGCAAAACGACGATGCATCTCGACTGAAACAATGATTACATGCATGCTCAACCATGCTGTGGTAGGGAGGACTTCTGAGTAGTCGTCTAATCGTCTTGAAGGGACACTACAATAATTATTGGAAGTCCTCGTAGGTCTATTGAATGAATTAATGTGCAGGTCATCGACCACACGGTCGAAATTAACATCAATATGCAGATTTAGCAAAGCAGTTAATTTCGAGGATGTTGAAGTTCTGGTACTATAGGTTTGCGTACCGGACTTAATTACCGTTTATGCCAAGGATTTTGTACGCTTAGAAGTATTCTGTTCGCAAGTCGCCTCGACCATGTGACTGCATCAGGCCCATCCCCTCATGTGGGCAGGGTCGAGCCCGAACCACACGGTTCGCCGCAGTGCTAAAAGTGTGAAAAAATAAGTGCCTGGACGCCCCTTGCCTTTCCAAAAGAAGTGCCTGGACGCCCTTTACCTTTCCAGTCAGTGCTGGCCAATAAGTGGCAGGACGGCGTTCAGATTTTAAAATAAGTGCATGGACGCCGTCCATGACCGTCCAGGCACACTTTAAGCCCTGGTTCGCCGTACGCCGTTTGTTTGCATCACGGTGGAGGACGAGCGACGCGGCCCGCTGAAGATTCCACGACCCTGAGTCACAAGGCTAGTGTTGCTTTAATGGACCGACACGACGAATGCCTTTTCCAGCCAACTCGACTACTCACCGGACGTGCGTCATCTCCTGCAAGTAAGACTTTGAATGACGTCACGATACCGTCATCGTGATTGCAAGATCGCTGTAACCTGTCGTCGCTGTATCGACGCAAGATGGTCCAGACTCCGAAGATCCATCTATGCCATCTGTCAACTGCTGTTGATGGAATCTGTTGGTTGGCTCTGCCTGTTGGTGTGTGTGTGTGTGTGTGTGTGTGCGCGCGCGCCTGCACACGGTGTCTCTTCCAGCTTACTGTGCAATGTGTGCTATAACCTATGTAATATTTTCGTTTGCAATGACACTTAATATCAAATAGGAGCGCCGAGAGTACCTCTGAGTAGTTTCTGAAAGAGGTGTTCTATATAAATCCTCGGGATGAATGATTGAATGAATCAAGGCAGAGTAATTGTAGCCTAAATGCTTACCTGTAGCAACATTTAAGAATTATTTGAAATACACTAAATTTAGAGTGCAATCAAAATTCCAATAATTGAATTCGCAAATTAATTATATCAGCATACCTTAATCCACCAAGTGCATTCCTGCTGTGCAGAATATCCTGCAGCAGTACCATAGCCTGGTGATTTGATTACTTGTTCAGTCCCAGATGCAATGCTCAGTATGCCCCCGCAATTTGCTAAAAACATACCATGTTCGAAATTGATAATTCACTAACATTGTACCCGACTGCGCCTACTTTTTCCGAAGTGTGAATTTTCACCAATTAATGCTAAAAAATTAGGATTGGTTAAAGCGTATGCAGGAAGTAAAACACAACTGTCACGGCCTCTATTAAAGTTAACCATACCATTCCACTCCCACCCCTTTCCCTTCCCCTCTACCGTCTCCCTCCCTCCCTTCCCACCCCTGCTTTCAACTCCATTCCCGTCCCACCCACCCATTCCCTCTCTTCCATCCTCTCCTCTTTTTCACCCTCCTTTCCTCTTCATTCCCACTCCGCCCGTCCTCTCCCGTCACATCCCTTCTCATCTCCTTTGCTCTTCCTCTTATACAGGCTGTAACCGACCATGTTAAAGTCAACCCTTCCTACTTCCCTCCCCCACCATCTCCCTCCTCTCTTCTAACCTGTCTTCCGTTTTCTCCCCTCATCCCACCCTCCATTCCCCTTCTCCAACCTCTAATTTCCTCTCTGCCCCACTGTCTCTCCCCCCATCCAACCCTCTCCTCTTCTTCCCTCTCCTCCAATCTACTGTTATTTTCCACACCTCACTTCCTTTAGTATGCTGCAAGTGAGAAACAGCAACCTATTAAATTAAAGTCTTCACTCCCGTTTCTTCCCCTCCCTTCTCTTCTCTACCTTCCCGTTCCTCATTTTTCCTCCGTTTTCCTT
The DNA here is from genome assembly GCA_949752735.1 of Lumbricus terrestris. Lineage (NCBI taxonomy): Eukaryota > Metazoa > Annelida > Clitellata > Crassiclitellata > Lumbricidae > Lumbricus > Lumbricus terrestris. The sequence continues at coordinate 60,892,428 of OX457039.1, forward strand.
GCCAACCCCGCCCGGTCCCGTCCCGCCCCTCCCACCCTCTCACAATAATAATAAGTACATCTACGGGTGAAACTTATGTCTGGGATCTTCTCCTCTTCTTCTCGTTGACTGAAGGCGTGTCTCTTTCCCCAGGTTTCGAAATAAGTATGTAGGCAAGTGAGAATCGTCTTAATTAGACTAACAGCAAATGCGCAGTAGTTTACAGGAGGATTGAACAATAGAATATTTGCGCAAAGTAATACAACATTCTCTCAATAAACCTTCTGTTGGCAAAAGAATCAACTTTATGAAGGGTTAGAACAGTACGGTTAGATCATGTGGCCTGGATCGAGTGTTGTATGGTGTGACATTATAGGGAAGGAGGAGGTCGTGAAGGATGTGACAAGGGTTTAAGAGGATAGAGCGCAGAGGTACAGAGTCATCGACACTAGGCAAATCGGTAGAGAGGAGCCCTGAACGAGTCAATATCCTCAATATACTTTTAAGGCGTTTACGCTCCATGACATTTGCAAATCCCAACGAACCAGAGCAGGCATAAAGTAGTCTTTCGATGATTGTAGCTCTAACAACGTCAGACAGACGTTGACCGTGGAGACCGTGTGCAACCAAAATGCAAAGAGAGCAATAATAAATTACCGGCCTTTGCAGCACATTTTGTTATTGTGAGCCTCAAAGCCAATCCAATCAGAGATGGTGACGCCCAAAATAATCATCTCCTGGACCCTCTCGAAGGTGGAGATAACGGAAGGAGGGGGAACAAAAGCTTTGGACCTAAGTCGCCTGACCACCATTTTGCTGGTTTTGACTTGGTTTAATTTGAGATAGCTAATGGATGCCCACTTCGAGAGATGGTCACGATCAGAATCAATGCAGTAGCATAATCGTCCACTACATGTAGGCTTAAGACTGGAAAATGTTTATAAGAAAATCAGTAGGTTCAAGAGCAGAGCTTTGCACTTTATGGTTCAAAGTGGATAGATTTGATCCCCACATTTGTGCAGTGCTGACGCTCGCTCAAGAGAGCAAGTACCCAGTTGTATAAAAAATACGGAATGAGTTGGTTTTCTAGTTGATCGGATAGGTACTCATGTCTGATCGTATCGAAAGTCGTACTGAAATCAAGGGCAGGAGCATTACATAGGACTCAGAGAAGATGATGGATTGAAGATAATGAGTTATAGATATCAGCGCTGCAGATGTGGACCCAGAAGGGCTGAAATCAGATTGATCTGATAAGATCTGGTTGGAGCATGATTCGGTGATACAGAAATAAAAGTACCTTTTTAGCACCTTTTTCCAAGATATGAGAGAGGATGAAAGTGACACAGATGGATCGACAGTCTGGTTCTTTGAGCGGGCAGGAATCCTGGACATGGGGTGATCATGTTATGGCGCCACGGTAAAGGGTCATAAGAGTTGAGGGACCCGCAGTTTTGAGGGACCCACAGTTTTATGTATAAGCCCGCAGTTTTGAGAGGTCTCCAGTTATAAATAATTGTTTGCTTGGTGAATAGGCCTACCTCATTGACGATTATTTCAATGCTTTCATGTTGTTTCCTGTTCTAGCATGTACCTTTATAATCATAAGAATCCAAGGACGGCCATCAGTAATAAAATAGGATTTACCATTTCTTGGTCTTGCTATTTCCTCGCAGTGTTGTCCAGAGAAACCATCTGGACAAATACAGACAGAGCAGTTGTTCGGATTTTGGTATCCACCTCGTTGGCAAGGCTGGGTAAGTGGAATTGCGCAGATATCTGCAAACACAAATGAAAGCATAGAACTTAATCTACAGAGAACAATAATATTTTACAGAACAGAGCACCTCTAATGACAGGGCTTGAGGGGGTGCCATAAAAATAAAAATAAATGTATAGCCTAGAGTTCCAGACTGTCCAGACACTTGGCTAATTATTCTGAGGCTGAATTGTCTTTGATGGCAGTTGTTAAGTAAACACGTTTTATGAATGTGGATCTCGTTATTTTTACAAAACCAGCTGGCAAAATCTTGGTAAAATTGCATATGGGACTTGTGCACAAACATTCCCTAAAATCAAGATTTAAATTTCGTTTTGTGTGTGTGCTCTAAATGGTAGGCCTATATTGCTTATAACCCGTATTATAGCTCGTCCTTATACGAGGGAGGAGCGGGTTTAGAACATGTCCCGAGACCGTCAAGGCAGCGGTAAAGAGGTTCCTATCTGTCTTTCTACACAGCTGTTCCATTATTATTATTATTATATTCGTTTTAATGGTAACAAAAACTGATAGACACACCGCTATCAGGTACAAGAAGCAGTTGATCAAATACAATATAATACCTATAGAATGTCTTTAGCCTTGACTGTTGCATTTGTCTTAGGATGAGCACAAAATGACAGAAATTACAAAAGAATGTTTCTATGTTTATATAGGGTAGGCCTATAGGTTGCAATAATGAGATTAGACAATTTATTATAATTAATGAACATAGGGTGCCTTTTTATACAGATTAGGTGTACAATGTATATGTTATTAGTTGCATATGTTATTAATTGCATATGTTATTAGATGAATATGTTATTAGTTGCATATATTATTAATTGCATATGTTATTAGATGCATATGTTATTAGATGAATATGTTATTAGTTGCATATGTTATTAATTGCGTATGTTATTAGATGAATATGTTATTAGTTGCATAATGCATATGTTATTAATTGCGTATGTTATTAGATGCATATGTTACTTGTTGCCTAGGAATTAGTTACATATTGCACATAACTGGTTAGTTCTGCACATATCATCGGCCATGTCGGTCGACTAATTATCGGCCTATGCGTCATTCTTACATAAAAAAGCAGATCTTGCAATGCAGTTCATTTCGAGGCTGCTAGAGTTTTCTCGTGCTAGGTTTGCGTATACCGGACTTAATCGTCGTTTCAGCCAAGGATTTTGGAAGTTAAAAGTCATTTTGTTCCAGTTGGTCTCGGCCACGTGACTGCATCAATCACATTCTCTGATGCGTGCACGGTCGAGCCTGGACCACACGGACCGCCGTACTCCGCCAGTAGCCGTTTGTTTATCGTAATCGCAATCGTAATCTCGAGACTTCTACAGCGCCCACAAAAGCCAAGTCGCGGGAACCAGCTTATTCACAGGCGCTCAATCAAAACAAAATCGATAGGCAGCGGGTCAAGTCCGGAGAGTCAGGCAGGCAGATAGATGGACGGCTAAGGTGGGTGATGTTTAGAGTTGAAATGGCGAAGGATGTGAGGAGAAGAGGAAGAATCAGGATACGATTTGTGAAAGAGCAATGTTTTCAGTTTTGAGTGAAAGTCCTGTGGAGAGATAGCAAGAGGTGGAGTTTTGGTGAGTTCGTATGATGGGTCGGAAGTTTGCCGAAGTGCTGGCGGAAGTTTGTTCCAGAGAGGTGGAACGGCAATGGCTATGGAGCGGTTTGCGAATTTCAGTGATGAAGTGATGGGAGGGCGAAGCAGTGTAATGGAGAATGAGGAGCGTGTTGAACGAGGTGGCTGGATGGTGAACAACTGACGAAGGTAGAACGGCAGGGATGATTGAAGTGTATTGTAAGTGAGTGAGAGGACTTTGTATTCGATGCGTTCAGGTATTTTGAGCCAGTGAAGTGATTTCAGGACAGGAGTGATGCGGTGACGTTTGGGGGTTTTCGTCACTGCACGGGCGAGGGCATTCTGGATAGCTTGGAGGCGGTTAATTTGGGTTATATCAATGTTTAGGAAGAAAGAGAGTTGCAGTAATCAAGTTTCGCATGAACTATGGATGTGGCTATTGTGGATGAAAGTTTTAAAGTCAAGCATAGGTCGGATTCTGCGGAGATCTCGTGTGTGCATGAAACACATTTACATCCGGTGGAGGACGAGAGACGCAGCCCGCTGAAGATACTACGAGTCTACGACCGTCTGTCACTGGCGGTGCTTCCATCGACCGACACGACGAATACCTCTCCTAAGTACTCCTTGTGCCTCAACGATTAGCCGGAAGTGCGTCATCTTCTACCAGTGAGAGTGAGAGACTACTCGTGGACACCATTATAGTGTTTGCGAATGGAGTCGCCTGTTGTCGCTCTATCTTACGACGCCATGGCACTTGGTCCAGAGACTCTGAACATCCAGCCACACCATCTGTCAGCTGTTGACGAAATCCGTTGGTTGGCTGCACCAGTGTGTGTGCCTGCCAGTGGTGACTCTTACTGTGCGATATAGGCTAATTATTTGTTCTTAATGACACTTAACATCAAGTAGGCCAGCGCAGAGAGCGCCTCTGAGTAGGTTTCTTGAAGAAGCGCTATATAAATTTTCGGAACCAATCAATCAATACCTGTTGCATGTTCTATTAATGCATTCGCAGCGTTAAATTGACGAACCTTTGCAGTAGGCTAAGTTGATGATCTTCCTGTCGTGGAAAGACAGATCCACTGTTTGTCCCATGTTCATCTGATACAGTGGATCCAATGCAATCATCGTGTCGACATCAGGTGACACGGCAAATAGATTCTGAACAAAAAATAAAAAATAAACTATGCCCCCAATGTGTATTATCACTGCCACATAGGGATCTATTTCAGCACGGCTAGTTAAAACAATGACAATCATGTACGGCAGTGTAAACGTGGATCAGTTATCGTTCTTATTGAACCAGATACTACAAATAGTGCAGAGGCCTTGTACCAAAATATGGACGAATTGTTCATTTTGTGATACAAGCATGAAATTTAGTACATACCACGAACATGTCGTAAGAAAAATATTTGGCTAAAGGGCCATTCCAGAATTGGCCACTGGCTCCAATGACGGCCATTTTCAAAATGACCGACCGATTTGCAGATTGTTTCAATATCTCATCTTCCAGTTCAATTAGAATCGTCATCTTGGTGTCAAAACATGCAAATTATCTTAAGAGCAAGGATTTCAATAAGGCCATCACAAAGTTTTCCATGACCTCAATGGCAGCCATTTTTAAAAATGGCAAGCAAAATATTGATATTTTAATGTCTGAGCTTCAAATTCACTTAGACCATAAAAATGATTACACAAAAAGGATTTAAAACTCGTCAGGGGTGTAGTGGCAGTAATGGGCTGCTCTGAATAAGACTGTAAGTTAAGCTGGAACTTTTGTGAGCGAACTTTTTGTATCTCCTACTTAGGTGCGAGTGAAGGTTTCTGCATGTAGCCTATAAAACAGCGCGACTCGAAATCACCGGTATGAAGGCGATGTTCTAGTTATAGAAATGCTAACTAGAACATCGCCTTCATAGGCTACCGTGCCGTGGCGTTAAAACGCTCTGCCGATACCCTATTAAGGCGATGTTCTAGTTAGCATTTCTGCAACTAGAACATCGCCTTCATACCGGTGATCTCAGGTTGCACTGTTTTATACAGGTAGAAACTATCAACCGCACCTTAGTAGAATATACGAACAATTCGCTCACAAAGGTTCCAGCTTAACTTACAGGTTTTTTCAATTATTACCATACTGATTATTAGATCTTGCAGACAGCTGCCTTTCTGGCATAGGCCTATAGTCCCCATAGTGAGTGAACTTCAATATTGTTCATAAGTTGAGAAGTATAATTACCTACCTTAGACGGATAGTGCATGACTGATCCGTAGTTATATGGAAGTCCGAGAGCGTCCGTATACGATACCATCTCGTATTGTGACCTATAACCCAGTCGAATATTTGACCATACAATTCTAACAGAATTGTCTCTATCGATCCTCGACTGTTCATGAAACAGGCCCAATGCGTGTCCAATCTCATGCAGGATAGTACCAAACTATAATACATAATATAAGATCCATAGTCATCAACGTCATCGTCTTGATATCGCTGTCTTCGTCGCCAGCATAATTATTATGCAACTATCTTGACAGATAATCTAGCTCAAAATTATGGCTCTTGATAGCATCTCAGTGTGGATTTGAACTATATCAACAGCATTTTCATAGTAAATTTAAATTTAATTCAGAACTGGACCCTATCAATTACGCTTCATCGCGCTGGAAATACATTAATCTTTTCTATACACGAAAAATTATCTAGGTGCATGCACTTTTGGGGCAGGTTCACGACCGTAGCCAGCAAAACAATTTCGGGTACCATTTCGGAGAATTTTCAGTGAATATGATCGCAAGATACCGGTACACAGAATTTGACCTGCCTATTTTGCTCATGACCTGTCTAATGACCTGCCAAGCATTCTGTAGAATTGTTAATATCTTCTTCACATTTCAGTTCCTCTACCTGCTGAATAATTACTATATGACCTTGACACGACCTTCCTAAATTGTTTAGCTGGCGCCGCCACTGATGCTATTTTTTATGGCATGAACGGAATGCAGATTGATCTGGTATTGTATTTCATTTATACGCAGGCCGTTGCCTGAAATGTTTGCAGGTAACTTCAAATTGAACGCGGAAGTGTATCAGTAATTCACTGGAGAGAATAACAGATCAGACAGGGACTTTACTCTCGTCGGAATTAATCAGTTTTAATCAGTTAGCCTTCGCTTATAGAGGGGCAGATGTGTGGAATTTTCGCCGACTTTACGTCGGGCCAGTGTTTAGAAATTCATAAGAAACATATTCTCGAACTCGAATGCATTTAGATCTGTTTTTGCATAAAATTAGCACTGATATAACACGGACCGGTATTTAATGGTTAGTTTTGTTTTGATATGGGTCTACGGTATCCGGACTTTACCCCCGGCCCATTACCCCCTGCCATTACCCCCTGCCATTACCCCGGAGACAATTACCCCCGCCGCCATTACCCCCTGCCATTACCTCCATAGATGGAAGACAAATCATATAAACGGAGTTTATATTCTAAATATATCAATCCAACTTCCATTCAAATTACTTTTCTTTTTAATCAATCCAGCTCCTATTTAAGCAAGAATATTTTCTTCACTCCAGCTTCCATTTAAGCAAGAATATTTTCTACAATCCAGCTGCCAGTTAAGCAAGACTATTTTCTTCAATCCAGCTTCCATTAAGCAAGAATATTTTCTTCAATCCAGCTTCCAGTTAAGCAAGACTATTTTTTTCAATCCAGCTTCCATTTAAGCAAGAATATTTCAGCCATGGTACAAACTGCGTGAATAAGTTGCGAATTTACTGGTTCTAATTGTTAATAGGCGCTAAGTGCCTACATAATTAGTACTGCAACTAGCGGGCAATGGCGGGGGGTAATGGCGGGGGTAATGGCGGGGGTAATGGCGGGGTTAATTGTCTCAGGAGGGTAATGGCAGGGGGTAATGGCGGGGGTATACATGGGCCGGGGTAAAGTCCTAGACCCGGGTCTACAAAAGTGTGTCCCTGATAGCAGAATAAACTGCTCTTTTGAGATAACCCTTTCTGATCACATGAGGAATGTAGGTCGCACCTGCTTCTACCATCTTCGTCAGATTCGCTCGGTGCGTCGCTCGCTTACATCCAAAGCCACCACTACTCTGATGCATGCATTTATATGCACTAGAGTTGACTATGGTAGTGTCATCTATGCGGGCCTAACCCTTTCACGCATTAATAAGTTACAATCTGTGCTTAATGCTGCGGCTCGCCTGATTGGCGGCATACCAAAGTTTGGGCATATATAAAGTTTTATACGGGAAGAGCTGCGCTGGTTGCCTATAAAATTATAATATGCAAAAACGTATTGAATTTTAGATTCTAATGTTCATGCGTAATTGCTTAGCAAGCCAAGCTCCGACCTATCTTATGCAACTTGTGGAACTCTGTGTACCTGTGCTATCCATTCCAGGCCGTAGATTCCTTCGCTCTGCTACGCAAGGTGACCTATTTGTCCCTATGGCTCAATCTTCCACAGTACTGCACAGAAGTTTTGCTATGGTTGGTCCGTCTTTCTGGAATAAGTTACCTATTAGTCTCCGTAATGAACTTCTTTGTCCTTCGTTGTCCCTTTTCCGCAAGCGTTTGAAACCATTCTCTTTGATTGTGGTTTGGTGTCAGGTCGGGAGCGCCTCTGAGGAGTCCTCTGAAGGGGCGCTATATAAATGTACGATTACAATTACAATTACAATTACGATTACAATTAGTTAAGCCTACTGTGCAATCGCTAGGGTTGAGGAAAAAATAAAAACAAATGCTGCTGTAAAGTACATAAATGTATTGCTTATAATTGACAACCCAAACATGAATGACCATATTTGCAGGGTGTCAGTTAACGCCTTAAACTAATTATTTGCGTAGGCCTAGATAAAAAGAAATAGGCTTTAAGTTAGCTAACCACGCGTGTACAACCTGATGCCAGATTGATTGACTGTGGTGTATGGTTCATCCTTCCAGCGTACGACCAGCATCTGAATGCAGGAAATGGAAAATAATTATTAAACTGAAAGAAGACGTCACAAGTTAGCTTATCTACCTTCAATTAGCCAAGTGACGAGGAGTAGGCTATCTACAATAATTATGAGGAATTTAATTATGTTTCTGATATATTTGCACTCATCACTTTGCAGCATGGATGCAAAAATGATTTTAAAACTTAGCCTAGTAAAAAGCGAAACAGAACGTCGTTTCTTTTATAATTTTTTAAACCGACAAAAGACGAAAAAAATAATAGGCCCTAATAATCTGACGTTTTTAGCCTACATTTTGCGCATATTTTAAAATTAAAAGCCTTATTTGCGCAATGTAATAAATTTTAATTGGCGAATAGCACAACTTTATTAATGAACATTGCATAGCCCTACGCTAGAATTAATCCACAACAATTAGTTTCTAAAACGTTGGTTTAGTTTGAAATTGAGAAATTTGAAATGTTGAAATTTAAAAAAAAATTAAATTGTAAACTAGACATAAGTCCTCATGATCCATGGCGTCATAAACATTAACAATTGAAAGGTTATTTTTGCAAATAGGACATGTAAAGTGCACTTAGTAAAACATTGTAGCCTACTTTTAAAAAATTCTAAGAACTTGATATCAAATTTTAAAAATTTCATTCCTTGCAGCCTACTGTGCTATTTAGGATGACGTTCAAACGGTTAAATAGTGACGTAAATTAGCTGAACCATTGAAAGCAACGAGACAATGCAAAGGTTTTAAGATGATAATAGATTAATGAAAATCATTATGGATATTAAAGTAAATATATGAGGCTAAATATAAAAAACTGAAACTGCGACCCGAAAAAATAGGAAAAACGGTATTTTCAGAAAACATATTTTTTAAACGAAAGAAACGTTTTTTATAGGCTTACTTTGCAGACTACTGTGCGAGAAGGACAACCAGTTGCAAGAACATGCAATCAGTTCTTATGTAATAGCCTCTACAGGGTGCGCCAAAAAAGGTAATCCCCTACGGTTTTTTGCCCATATCTTGGCCGAACATAAGAATTTTTAGATGAAACTTTACAGGCTTAAAGGCAATTCATATTTACGTACAGTGGTCAAATTAAAAAAAATATTTCAAACAGAACAAAAGTCATATCACTTTTAGTGAGGCCACCCACCGTTTTTGACGATTCAAAAACGAAGCGCAAAAAATTTAGGTTTTTTGTGAATATCATGGCCAAAAGTAAGAAGATCGAAATGAAAGTTTACACGCCTAAAGACAATTCATATCCGCACATGATGGCCAGATTTTATCAAAATATTTCAAACACGACAAAAGTTATACCACATTTAGTGAGGCCACCCACCGTTTTTGACGATTCAAAAACGAAACGCAACAAAAAGTAACAAAAACACGCTTTTATTAAGTCTCATCTCAAATAACTGTTGTCAAATGAACTTGGTAGTGCTTCACAACTTGTGCTCAATGTGCCCACCACCAGTGCCAAAACTTCTTTTGAGTCTCTTTGCAAAGTTCTTGATGGAGCTGTTGATTAAGCTGACAGGTTCCTTATTTACCGATTTTATTGTCGTCTTGCTAAGTGACTTCTCCAGTGACGTGCAGCTACGCTGGCGCCCTGTTCCTTTTTTAAATAGTTATAATAATGATCATCTGGCAATATCAAGGCTATCTGACAACAATTATTTGAGATGAGATTAAATAAAATCGTGTTTTTGCTACCTTTTTGCTGCGTTACATCTTCGAATCGTCAAAAAACGGTGGGTGGCCTCTTTAAAAGTGCCATAACTTTTATTCTGTTTGAAATATTTTGCTGAAATCTGGCCATCATGTGCAGATACGAATTGTCTTTAAGCCTGTAAAATTTCATTTCGAAATTAATTCTTACTTCCGGCCAAGATGTTGGCCAGAACAATTAAATTGGTTTTTCTTACTTTTTGTTGCGTCACGTTTTTGAATCGTCAAAAAACGGTGGCTGGCCTCACTAAAAGTGATATAACTTTTGTTCTGTTTCACATATGGCGATGAAATTTGGCTATCGTACGTAGATATGAATTAGCTTCAAGCCCGTAAAACAGGATTTGAAAAATTCCTATTTTTGACCAAGATATTGACAAAAAGCTGGAGGGGATTACTTTTTTTGGCCCACCCTGTACATGTAGATACGGTTGCAAAATTCAAATAACCAGTGGTGACATAAACTATAATAGTAACGATCAGCGTAACGATGAAGACGACGGTGACGATGATCACGATGATCATCGTCATGGTCATCATCATCATCATCATCATCATCATCATCATAATCATAATTATCATCATCATCATCATCATCATCATCATCATTTTTACCTAACTGTGAATATTCAAATCAAATAGACCTACAGTTGCTCAGTCAATCTTTCAGCTCTATAATACAGGTTTTAGTACAGGAATTTTATTTGTGGAGCTGTGGTCTTAATTGTGTGACTGGAACGCCGTGTTAAGAAAATACTAGGCTAACACAAGACCAAGATCGAACATAATAGTTTATGGAAGAAATGGCCTCAAGGAGCGAAAGTCGTAATCGTAATCTCCAAGTTTTTAAAGCGCTACTCGAAAGCCAAGCGTAAGGCACCAGCTTATTCACGAGCGCTACGTTGAGTCAAAAGGGTTGCCCGTAAGAGTAGGCCGTTGTGATCCGGGTCGAGTTACCTACATGTAGCCTAGACTAGTACTAAATAATAAATTGTAACTATGTGACATCGCTATGGTTCACTTCGCAAGATGTCACTGGTCGTCAGTTTCAAAACAAATATCTAGATAATGCAATAGTTACATAAACCGAACAACTATGTGAGTCCAATGGACACATTGTAGAGGACACACCTGAAAATGAATGGTAATTCTTGCTCGAGCTGCCTCTGACGCGGTAACTATCCGGACATTAAGCATGTCCTTAATTCAAAGACGTACTGCAATTTAGATTAATGGTTGACTTGATGACGACATTTAAAAAATGCATGAAAAATAAATAATATGCAAGATTCATGTTCACAACATCGACTGCCTACCCATCGTATTCATTTCGTGTCATCAGAATAAAGTTGCTGTCAAAGTCATCATTCGTTGGCAGTTCCCTGAATCGAATGCATGTGCTGTCCGCCCAATGCTGAAATGCTCGACGAATCGTCTCTGTCTGATTGTCGTCTGAAATAAAAATTAATTCTTCTTTACGTCAGGAAAAGCATCCGAAAACCAATTCTCCAGGAATTATACAGGAAATGTGAATGTAGATATAATTATATTATATGATATAAATAAAATAATTTAAGAAAAGAATGCAGAAATGGTTCAGAAATCAAATGAAATAGAGGACTAACACAACAAAAGCGTTCAGGGTTAAGGATTACTTTCTATAGCCTACAGTTGGATGTAATAGTTCGTCTCTGACTTGTAGGCAGTAATTGAATTTAGCTTAACATCCTGTTTTATTTCCCACACACACACACAGTCACACACACACACAGACACACACACAGACACAGACATACACACAGATACACACTCAGACACACACCCAGACACACACACACACACACACTCACACAGACAATGAGGCGATTAGTTACCGTGCTCTCCGTCGAACATGTACGGGATTGGCATCGGCCACTTGTATGAAGCGTTTTTATTGAAGTCTATCAGTGTTCTCTTTTTGCGACGTGCAGATGTCTTATCCTCTTCGTTCTTCGCCTCTGATATGAACATATCGAGCTGCTCCTCCCCGAACATAATACATTGATCGACACCGCTGTCATCGGTAGACGCATCCTACAGATTCCGAAATGATTTGCGAAATTATGCAGCCTGGATTTCTTTCTATCTACATGTGTTTTGTAGGTTTAATGCCACCATAAAAAAAACATAGACCGGGTTGAAGGTGAGCCGGGTCTGTCGGGGTCTGACTTCTGAGACCCAGCATTGATTTTCGTGACCTGCTGGTGCCGGGTCTCAGCCGGGTCGCGTGTTTAGAAATTTTTGGCAAACGACTAAAACAGGTGACCAGATATTAGAAAAAAGTAAAAATGGTAAGATTTTTGGGAAATTTTTGGCAAATGATTAATAAAAAAAGTCGTCAGAACAATTTTCGGCCATAGTCGCATCCGGCAACTTTTCCAAACCACTTTCAGCACTGTCTACAGACCTCTACTACAGTAGCACGTAACTGGTCCTCTTTCACCGAAAGGTGAAGTCGTTTTGAACGCAGATAACCGCTGGACAATGTGGAAACAAAGATTTTTTATGTAGGACACCTAGTCATGCGCTTAGGAACGGAAAGTTTAAAATAATGTTTGGAACCTCAGTCAGATGTTGCAAATGGTTAAGTCGGTTTCTGTTGATGTTGCTAAGAATATTTTTATTTGTGTGCGATATTTGGTGGATTTGAAACTCAACCTTCAAGTTGATCGCTAATAATAAGAGTTGTTAAATGTCGATTGTGTTCGGTCGATGATGTAGCGATAACACAGTTTTGACTAGATTCGCGATTTCTGAGTAGCCTATTAGGTTGCATAGGCTGGAGTCAGATGGTGAGCATAAAATTATATTCTGGCGGACAGAAACACGAGAGATTCGACTAAGACAAAAAATATATTGGTTCGTGGACAAGGCAATAATTAGCCTACTTAAGTTCAATTACTTAATTACTAAATTATTTAATTACTAAAAGCTTAATTGCTTAAAACCGAACGCCTTATGGGTCTCCCCAAGATGCGTCTCTCTCCTCTCCGGTCAGTTTTAAATGCTGCTGCTGCTGCTGCTGGACAATTAGCACGCCTTCTTCTGCTTTCTCACATTTCCACTAATAATTATATATTGCTCAAGTCTTACATTGGGTCTTTATTACCTTTCTGGTCCAATATAGGATCATCCTCGTGGTCTCAAAATCCCAGCTTGGTCTTGTCCCAAGATATATCTCCGACTATGCATGAGCTTCTCTCTGCGACACCTGTTCGCCTCTTGTGCTATACCGACCAGTTTTAACCTCTTTGTCACTCGTGCTCGGTGTGCCTTCACTCAAAGCCGGACATTTGCTGTGAAATGTTCCTCCATTATGACCTTCCCCTCTTCTACCAGCTAAGCTCATGTCTGGGCCTTACTCCGCATCCTCTTGTTCTCTCAAGATGTTTCCTTCTTCCCCCCGGTCTTCTGTGCTGAAAGCGCCTCTGAATATTCTATGCTCTGAATATTCTATGCTGCTAGGCGCGCTATATAAATTTTTAGAAACGAGGCGATACGATATGACATTTCAACAATTATTTACAATGAAGTTTGAAATCTATCTCTGTAACAGTCTTGCAATATACACTGCGTACCGATGAAAAGTAGACCCCAACAAAAAGTGTTATAACTCGTCAAAACTTATAGCATTTGCTTGAAATTCTAAAAGCAGCAACAGTGACTGAAGTTAAAGCAATCAGGCCTATTACCATCAAATCCTAACGCCATTTGAAAATGATGGCGAGTTTTGTCAAGTTTATAAACATTTGAGATGTAGTACAGAAAAGTAAATATTTCCAACATGCAAGAGCCACAGGCAATTGAAGTTCAGCAACAGCCGAAAATTTCCCCATTGTTCACGGACACACGACCGTAGACGTGGACGCCACTGCTTGATGGTCCGGTCGATAATCACGTGGTCAAACAGCTGCCACTCTTCAATCAGACACACTAAGGTGCTCGATGTCACGAACACGGGAACGATAAACGCGCTCCTCCAGTTACTGTAAGCTCAAGATTTTGATAGTCAACTGTATTGAGGTCCGGACTGTTGGGCAGCCACAGCTACGGAGAAATGAAGTCGAGTGTCTCCCGGGACAGACCAGGAAGCATTGGTGGTCTCGTGTACCTTTTGTTATGGTCTACTTTTCATCGGGACACAGTGTATATTGCAACACGGTTACCGCGATAGATTTCAAATGCCACAAGTTTTCGCCGAGTTATGGCGCTTTTTCTGGGTCTACTTTTCATCGGAACACAGTGTAGGCTACATAGAATAAAATGATGTCTTACATTCGCGATATGATCGAGGCCAAATTTCTTAGCGAGTATTTTCTGTAGCTCTTGTTTCTTGACCTTTATCCTTTCACAGACATCTTTTGGCATTCCGCGACAGGCCATCCATTCCTCTCTTGTTCCTTCCTTCGGTTGCCATAGCGAGCCATCGGTCGATGATTCATTGGCTGGACTTCCTGCCTGCACAGTCATGAATAGTCCAATAAATATATTTAAACCACAATTTCAATACGTACAAAGTATTGAGAATTAGACCTATTATAAATTAGTCTGTAGCAATGTAGGCCTGATTATTTTGATAAAATGGGAAGAATATGGTTTCATTTACGGGAATACGGCGTTGACTTAACAGCAAAAGTCTTTCTGCCTTGCATTGTAGGCCTATTGTATTTAAACATTTATAAAGCGCATAAGTAGGATGAACCGTTCAGAAACGCCCCGACTGCGCAAAGCCCCGCGAGAAGCAGGTTTTGAGAAGAGTGAAGGAAGAGCAGAGACTGCCAGACAGAATTTTAGAGCGAATAGAAGGCGAACGCGCATTCCAAAGAGAATGACAAATCGCGGCAAATGATGAGGACATACGGTAGCATTTCGTGAGCGAGAAAAAAAGAGGTAAAGTCTGTTGGATGAACGAAGTGGACGGTTGGAGGAAACTGAGTGAGGCCGAAGTATAACGTCGTCCAAACATTAATTTTCGTGGCAAGACCCAACCGTGCTTTGATGATCAGTCAGAATCAGAGTAAGGATCTGAACTGGTAAGCGATCACGGAGAGGAAACCAATGACTTTCATCAAACATAAAGGTAGAAACGAGAGATTGCATTTGAAGGTTGGCAATCAGTTTAGCAGCCGAGTTGAGCACCGACTGAATCGATGATACACGAACTTATGGAGGACCAATAAAGAGCATAATTGCAGTAGTCAATTCGATATCATATTATATTAGCGTGAATTAAGGTAGTGAGCATGTAGGTGGAAACAGAATGGCGAATGACCCTGAGACGCCTTTAATGGAAATTAGCAGATTTTGTTAAATTGAAATGTGCTCAGTAAAGGTAAGTAGGTTAAGTTATGCAACACCTTGATATCGCACAGTACTGTTGACAACACTGCCTATGATATCTGCATCATGATCCATAATAACCAAAATTGTCATTGCATAAAAATTTAGTAAAATGGGCCTATAGCCTGCTATCGACTCATGTATGCATAAAAATTAGGTTTAGATCTAAATGAGTTTCTGAAGGATGGCATGCATTTGAGTTCAACCGTCTTCGTTGGCATGCAACTAAGACTTTTTGTAAAGCCTAATGCTGCTCAGCCAAAATTAATTTTCTTACCTGACATAATATAATATGCAGAAAAGTTGCCGTCAGCAACAGTCGTAGAATATATCGATTACGTGTAGCCAAGAAAGACATCCTTTTACGATTTGGCCAAAACATATAAAATGCACGTTGCCTTATACGTTTTGCCGAATGACTGCGGATAGATGCCTTCCTTCAGTTCTCAATCTGTTGCTTTCATCCTGTATGATCAAGAGAGCTTCTGTACCGAACACAGGACGCTCGTATCGCTGAACTAAGTCTCACCGTCTTTTATTTCACATTTAGACCAATGAACGCTTGACAGATGAGTCAGCATCGTAGCATTGAACCACCTTAGAATAATTATACGGACAAGCCTTAGGCGTACTCTAACAAACCGCTGCAACAAAAAGGATCCGATGGCGAGTTTCAGTAACTTCTAAATTCGTTTCAGTTTTGTCAGAGGGTTTCATGTGAGACAAATGTAAAAATGCTCAACCAACGACACAGTGGCGGCGCTATGAGAAATAGGGGACTAAGACTCCCTATTAAAGGCTAAGCCTCCCTAAAAAAGACCATCCGGGTTTTTTAATGCAAAACTGAACTATTTTCCACGATTTTCAACCGGATGACTAAAAAAGGTCGTCAGAAATTTTGGCGGAAGAAAATGGAAAATATAAAATTTCCTCCGGGTGGCTTCAGCCCCCTCCCCCATCACTGAAATTCTGGCGCCGCCACTGCAACGACAACGTTCCTCGGGTTGTACATGTAGGCCTAGGTATATCACGTGCATACTTTCAAAATGCCTTAAACAGAGTTTTGCATGCCACGACACAAATACAGATAGGCCTAAGCTTATATCTGGAGCATCTACAATTCTACATGTATGTTAGGATCATATGTATTTCGTGCTCTTGCCACCCGACTTACCGGGCCATAATAACGGAGAAATTCGTCTTGTAATGCGGAGAGTATGAAGGATCGACTCTTCCCTGAGATAATTTCTGAGTTTGATCCATGCAGTCTATCAGTTGCAGGGCCGGATTAAGGCGTGTTCAACATGTTCGGCCGAACAGGGGCCCACACTTTAGGGGCCCCACATGCGTGAAAAAAAGCTTTCCGAGGATTGTTAGATTTTTACCAAATTTCAACCAAACGACTAAACAAACAAAAAGGGTCATCAATTTTTTAGGGATATGATCGATATATAATCTACGAAATTTTCGACCAAAAGACTAACAAAATAAAAAAAGGGTCATCAGAATTTTCGGCCGAAGATCCGAAACAAATTTCCCGAACAGGGCCCTCTCATTTCTTAATCCGGTTCTAATCACTTGCAATTCCTAAGCGCCATCGCTAGATGCTTGGTTATTGCACATAGTAACGATTAATAAAAATGAGCAGCAATGGTAAGGCACTGCTTCTATTCTTTTTTTTCATTCTGAATAAACAGGGCCGCTGTCTTTTTCTGACTGAATGAGTGATTAGCTTAGAAGTTTGCATTTGCGGTGTTCATGGAAGTTTGAAACATCGGTGCATGTCTTCAAAAATGGGTTTTTGTTTGACCTGCGTCCGCCACAGCGCATTAGGCTAATTTGCATTCTGAAGGCGTGACAATTCAAATTCTTCTTCTTTGCTCTCTTCCGTCAGTCATGCGACGTCGATGAGGCTCTCACATGACTTTGCCAGACTTGTCTATTTCTGATGAGATCCTTTGCTCCTGCCATCCCAATATCCATATTCCTCAGATCCTCTCTGACGTTGTCCATCCAAGTCTTTGGTTGTCTTCCTCTGCTTCTCTCTCCCTCTATATGCCCGTGCAGGGCCGCGAGTGGTAGCCTAGTCTGTTTCCCTCCATCCGCTCTACATGACCGAACCATCTGAGCCTTCTTTTCCTGATTTTATCCACTACCGTTTCTTCTTCGCCCAGCTCCTCCCTTGTCTTCTCGTTCCTGATTCTCTCCCTTTTGCTCCCCCCAAAGTCCGACCTGCACCTCACCGCGGTGGGGGGGGTGAACAACCAAGTAGGGGATTGCCTGGTGGGGCTATGCCATCATGGGAGAAGGCCTATGGCCGAAGCACCTCCTAGGGCGCTACGCGTGGTGGACAGGCTCACCAGGAACCCTGAAAGAGTTGTCCAACGCAGGTGGCAGGTGTTGGAAGGGCACCTCAGGGCGGAAGAGGTCGAATAGGACCCAACGGCCTTCTTACCCTGCCAGGGGAGGATTGGTCACCACCTGGCAACTGACCAAGAAACTCTTACTGACAATTCAAATTAAAGTACTTTAAAATTAATAAAAATAAGCCTATCATGTATTTATTGACATTCATCATCGTCATCATCATCATCATCATCATCATCATCATCATCATCATCATCATCATCATCATCGTCATTGCGGTCCATGGGCTCAGTGCCCGTTGGTGTCAATAGCATGTTTCACCATCCGTCTCAATTTGTCTCTCTCCTGTGCCATTCTGCTTAATTTCTGAATCTCCATTTCGCACCAATCTGTAATGTCGTCCAGCCATTCCCTTTACTATAGTATACACGGTCTTCACCTAATCCCCGCTCCAGCTGTCATTCCCCAAATGGCTTGCTTGACGAGTCTCTCGTTTCCAATTCTGCACACATGTCCAAAAAAGTTCAGTTTTCTTTCCATTATTATTTGTCTGATGTTTCTCTTATTTCCTACTCCTGTACGCAACTCCACATTAATTTTTTTTAATTTCTGCTCCCATCTGATGTGTAATGTCCACCCAAAAGCGATCATTCCATCAGCACTTTTTCTCTTTTTCTGGCTCCATTAATTGATGGGGAAAATATCACCAATCCATCGGAAAAATTTTACTGAGTAGATGCCTGAAACTTCAAAAGAACTTACATCAGATTGCGCACAGGCCTATTATGTGCACATGTGTGATTTCTAATTTAGGACCTAATCTTTCATAAAAAAAATTAGGTCTAAGCGTGAATTTTCGAATTGTCCTACGTGGCTAATAATAGATCTGTCATCCAATTGGCTGCCACTGTTAGACTGCGACTGTTGGCCTGTAGCCAAACGAACTCATTTAAACGGCAACCAAGCAGGATGTCTTTCACGGGTATACCCGGATTTTGTAGGATGCGAGTCATAAAATAATGCCACGATGCTAAGCAAATTGGAGCATAACTAAGATCTCCATAGTCCATAATAGTGGCTTATTACATTAGCCAAAAATTTAGGAAAGTTATGTCAGAAAAGAGAATGAGGCTGGATACAGGCTTCATTGGCAATGTTGGCCTCAGTTAGCCATGTTGACCTCAGTCGAAATGCGAGCTAAATTAGTCGCCATGTTTAAGCTTATGAAAGCAAAATACGTTGTTGCTGTTTCATTTCATTTGCTAAGCGGAGCTAACTTATTGACCCACTAATTGTAAAGTGTGCCTGCTTGATCGGGGTTTACTGTTTATTGCTTATTGCATGTGGCCAATTCTGTTGATACAAACATGAACAACTAAGTACATGTAGGGGAAGACGGGGTAATTTCGGCCATGGGGTAAATTCGACCAGGGTGATTTCAAGGAAACCAGTGGGCAGAGGAAGATTTTAATGCTGTCATCTAGCGTATAATATCATATTAAGTATGTTTATCGAGATAATTTTGCTTTTATGTGAGTATAATTTGCTAAAAGCCCAAAAAATTAGTTCGAGCCTACGCCACTTATCCATACTGTGACAGTAAAAGCTAAGAATTGAAGGCAATCTTGTTCAAATGTTAATTATTTGCTTTTTATTCTGCAAACCACTATATTTTTGACCAATTTGGTTATCCAAATTAATGATCCAAAAATGCGGTCCATGCTCGTTAAGATTGTTATGGAGGGTGGGTGGGTCGGGGTAAATTCGGCCATGTGGACGAATTTACCCCAGAGATGTTAGGAATGGCACATAGTGCCTATTTTAGGGTAGTAACTTTATATTTTGCACCAATATACCCTGTTTTAATTTAAAATATAACTATAACGCATCATTTCATACTCTATATTGTGTTTTAAAAAATTTTGGAAAAAAATTTTTTTACTAAAATTAATATTTTTATTAAATTCTGCCAAAAAATTAATTAAATCACAAACATACTACCAGGTATTCCCTGAATATCTCTGATGTGTAATTTCCGACTCAATGCTGATTTCGGTGTGAACCGCCACATATACCTCATCTGGTTTGTTGTGAGGATCAAATTAATCGTGTTGGCCGAATTCACCCCGTGTACTGGGGTAAAACCGGCCAAAAATTCACTTTACAAAATAATTTTTTTCCCACAAATGTTTTCCTCTTTCCCAAAAAGTAACCTTGCAGTGTACTGTCCCTATCTTGCTTTATTTAATTGTGATTTTATTTAATTTTAGCAGTCAGCCCGTTTCAATTTATTGCAAAAATAAGAAAAATGGCCGAAATTACCCCGGCTTCCCCTACAGTGCAACTAAGCCATCAAAAGCTAATAGCTTACGCCCTCCCGAACCCTCTTCCTAATTATAATTGATGAATGTTTTCAAAGTATACTAATACTCAACTAGAATTTAATTAGCAATGCAGCAGAGATAATCATAATAATTAATTATATGATAATTAATTAATCCGGATCTGATATTCGCCGCCTAAAAGAGAAGACCTACATGTATATGCATACTTACTTACGTGATACTTAGATTCGCTAGATATTCTTAGCGATTAGATTTGCAAAAATTTTAAGATCCGCCACGTATGGGCAAGCAACAGTGAACAGTGTACTCCAAATGGTTATTACTTTTCCTACCAACTAGGCCCCTGCAAAGAGAACTTTAAAATGAGTTCAATGGATGGATGGATGGATGGATGGATGGATGGATGAATGGATGGATGGATGGATGGGTGGATGGATGGATGGATGCACGGATGGATGGATGGATGGGTGGGTGGGTGGGTGTACGGATGGATGGGTGGTTGGGTGGATGGGTGGCTGGGTGGATGGATGGATGGATGGATGGATGGATGGATCAATAGACAGATCGACAGACAGACAGACATATATATATATATATAATATATATATATATATATAATTATATATATATAATATAGATGATCTCATTTTGTCTAAAAAAGAGTTGCTGACCAAGTTAGTCACGATCATAAACCACTTCTCTTTCAGCGCAGTTCTTCCTGATTTCGCTTTAGTCATCAGGTGGTTTATTACACGAGACAGGCTAACCCCTTCCATCAGTGTTTAATCTACACGCATCTGTGGGGGAAGTTTCCGCAGAAATGAGATTCCTCGCGAGGTGTTGTTTGCACGAACTTACGTGCCATTCCCCAGAATAATGATACACGTAACATTCCTCCCCCCTACCGAAAAATTCGGCAGGTGTTGTTTATTTTCACTTTCCCCGTTCAGAAGAATTCGACAGCGTAACCTTGACGTCCTCATAAAAGGTCATCGGTTTCAAAGTAGGCCTATATAATTAATTTAACTAATTAATGCAGCAATTGTTAACGTTTGGGAAATTTTGAGAGAAGGACTAAAAAAGGAATTCAGACTTCAAATTAGACTAATTGTTATGCCTTTCGGAAATTTTGAAGAAAAATTTAAACAAATAGCGGTCAAAGGGTAACGTCATCGGTGTCTGACTCGGGGGTTGCGTCAACCCAAAACGGCTTTTTTCTCCGCCCCCGAAATTGGAATCCCCCAAAGCAGGGGACCAGCTCAAACACTGCCCTTCCATAACTGAGTACTCACGTTGCCGCTCATAGGGAATCAATGTCACAGCAAGTAAGTAAATATGTATGTATGTACTCAATCAGAAGGCAAATGCACGAACCGATTGGAATCGACCGCTCATCATTAATTTTAGGCTAGACGAACAACTAGTTAAATACTCTTTGTTATTAGTGATAGACAATCAGTGAGGCAAACAGTCGGACAGAAATATTTTCTCTCAATTAGAGCAGCCTGCCTGAGGTCTGTCCGCAATGGGGAAGTGTCACAAGTGCAGCAACCTTCCAGAGACCTGCAAACAGACAGCGTGTGACGATCACAAGGTTGTTTGATAACTACTGATAACTGGATAACTCTGATAACTAGAAACACTTGCGTTAATTCTCCTGGGCAGAAAAGAAGAGGTTACGATTCGTTGATGGTATCCAACTGCCACTGTCATCTCACATAATTATTTTACTCATAAACTTGTTGAGGTTAGGGCTTCAACTCTCCTATAGCTTCTCTTAGGATTCCAACAGTTGCATTCGTTGGCGCGTTGCACTGCTGCACATCCCATGAGGTTATTTCGTAAGAGTTTCTCTAAAAATAAATTAAATGTTTCTCCGTTTTGCCGGTGTCACGAAATGGAGTAGGCTATCCCTCCAGATGAAGAGAAGTTGAAAAGGAACTTCTGCGTGTAGGCTGTTTATTTTTTCAAATTGACTTCCATCTGCTTTGTTTTGAACAATGGCACTAACAGGTATGTTTATTCCTACTAGATTATTTTGCTTGCTTTGATTTTAGAGCACTTAGAACGTTTAGAACACTTAAGAACACTCAGAGGCACTATATAAATTCGAGTTGCCTGGCTCTGAACATTGTTTAGGACACATAGGGCCTAAAGCAACTTGAGTCACTTTAGGCCTACATTTTGATTACAACATAAACTTTACAATTATGCGTATTTTTCAATGAAGGAGATAGAATGGTTCATCCCCTCGGATATATTCTAGACCGGCATATTCCATCCGGGGATAGATCAATTCAATCCCCCCGGAATAGTTTATGGGGGGATAGAATATCACGTGACACCGGCCACGGCAATTACATGTACTCCACCAAAATATTTACAACACAAGGACCTTTCCAGTGACTGAACAAAAAACAAATATTTAACTCCCCAGTCTCTGAGATGTTCTCACTTTAGCCTACAGTTTACTTCAAGCATAATGATGATCTTCGAAGTATTCAACGCGAAACTATGGCCAAGACATGTAAACTGAGTTAAGTGCCGACATAGGCTAATATCGAATCAACCCTCAAGAATTAAGTTCGTCGAACGCTTTCGGTTCCAGATCAAATGGGGGCTAATCCAACGAGACAGTGCATGAACAAAGTAACCTAGGCTATAGTAATCGTGATCGTAATCTCGAAATTTCTATAGCGCCACTTGAAAGATAAGCGCGGGGCACCAGCTTATTCACGAGCGCTGCGTTAGAAGAGTTGTCCGTGCTTCGTACAAGATAAGTAAATGAATAACAACATGAACGCGGTTCAGTATAGTGAAACCGATGATGCAAAATTAGTATAGCAAAAGAAGAATATATTAGATATAGGCTACACTAAAATATTAAAGATACAAGTTTCTGAATATTGTCGCATGAGAACCGTACGTGATAAACACAGACGAGTATATGCCTACTAAGCTTAGTAGCAGCTAACAGTAGCCTATATATATATATGCACACGCTCGATTGTTATTCTGTTTTCCATTGATTTCTGACTAATAAAATTAAGAATGGTTCTGAAATTGCGAAACGTCTTCTGCACTACATGTATGCATCACATTCGCTGCTCTGCTGGCCTTCTGTGTTGGTCTTGTCTCATGCTTAGAACGCGCATCGTCCTGTATTGATTTCTATCTTGTCAAGACCAATATCGCCGTAACAGCCGTTTCCTCTGATTCCAACAAACTGAAGCTGAAATCAAGAAGCAAAATTAAGGAAGAAAATCAGGCATATAATGATTCTTTCTTTGTTACGGATTTAAACTGACACACAGCCCAAGTACCGTATTTTTTAAATCTTCGCTTTGGAAAATAAATAAAATTTAGAGTTAGTGCATTGCAATGAATTTAAAGCAGTGTTGCCATTTTACTCTACCCGCATTAATTTCTTTGTTTCACGGCCTTTCTGACTTCGGTGCACTTCAGATAGGCCTATTTACCGTATTATAAATGTATTATGTATCATTGAGCTTAAGATACGAAGCTCAGTGGCGTAGCCAGGAATTTTTCATGGGGTTTGGGTTTTTTTGCCTGACCGGATACCCTTTCTGAAACCAACCCAACAGTATTACAGTAAATAAAAGGGAACAACGTAACAATGGGAATAAAGTAAGAAAAACATTAGTTAGGGCCTACTTCAAGCAATTGTTTTTGTTTTTTCTTATTTAAGTGGATAAATAACCTTAATTTTTTCCCCCACGCCAATGGGGGTCTAACCCCCGAAACACCCCTTGGCCACGCAACTGACGAAGCTACCTTCCTTTCTTGTAGAGATCCATACTAATGAAGGAATTATTATTGTAATGAACCTTCGCCGTTACAAGTGGACCTTAGACTTCACAAAAGCGGCTGGTTTATTACTTTAGTACAATAAATTAAGTTTATTGTAAATATTTTTATTTAAATATTAGGGGAATATGTTATAGCAAGTAGCTTACGCACTATACGGTTACGAATAGGTTTTTCATTGGCATTACCTGTGAGAAACTGGACAAGTAGACTCCAACTGATGCCTGTAGCCAACTGTTTGCAATCTGCCCAGATTTCGTCCAGATAGTGGTCGACCAGGAGTTGTTTATTCTTACAAGCTTCAAAGTATTGACGTACTTGCCGAACATGTGATAGTGAAAGCTGATGCAAACTTCTCCGACAAAGTTCAACTTCGGAAAGAACAACCTAAGTAACAGCAAGACACGCATTTACTGATGACAAGCAAGTACAATGGGTTTATGTCTTCTTCTAAGGAAGACATAATTATTGTAATGTGTTGAATTGTATTGTATTGTATCTTTAAATTTATATAGCGTCTCTCACAGTGCACACCAATCAAAGGTGCTCCCAGTACGTGAGACAAATGTACAAATTTCAGACGTTTGTTTGACTATTTCATCTATAGTCTACTTACGTTTCTGCTGACATTTGCATCTATCGAAAATCCTGATAGGTGGACAAATTTCTCGAAAAATTAAGTTGATTTACAAATTACTTTGGGACATGAAATTGAATTTCAAAATACAAAATAGATCTACATTAGAAGAATGGGTGCGCTTTTACCGAGCTTCATCATTAGGCTTCCTTGGCCAACTGGCTTCAATATAGATGTAGAAATCTCCATCGTACGGAACGTCTGGACCAGTTGCACCGGTAGGCGTCGGACCGTGATACAATGTCCAATCGAATTGATCCGTTGTGTCTTGAGTCATCCCGCACAAACTGTCTCCGGATGATTTAGTATCGAAGGAGCACCGAAACAACGACCTCCGATTTATGCTTGGCGCTATATAAATACAAACATATCAAGTACGGGGCATTGGCTACATACTAATGCACAGAATTTACCTATCCTTGCGTTACTGAATAGTTCTAAAAGCAATAGGATTATTGTTATCGCACATTGATTGTAGGTCTACATTAATAACTTAAAGTTAAATTTTGAAATACTCCTCGTTTATTAAAAAATCATAATTTAACCAAAAATGCTACCCTGTTTAAGCTATCCATTCAGAAGATGTATGTAGCGCCCCTTCAAGTAGACTACTCAGTGGCGCTCCCAGCCAGGCCACGGCTATAAAGAAAGGTGTTGAGCAACTGGTAGAAAGCAGGCAAATTATTCCGAGGTATACTAAGTGCAGCGCAAACGGGACCCCATTCAAAGTGGAGGGGGGCCAACAACCGAGAAGACTCGTCGCTGTCTGACCGTGATGAGGCCCGAGGAATCAGGAGCTCCCTATTAGCTGAAGAACTTGAACGTCAACGGGAGGCTAAGTCGGAGAGATATGGTGACAAAGATCAGATAAGTATGAAGGAACCATGCAGGTCCAGATTAAGGCATGTTCGACATGTTCGGCCGAACAGGGCCCCACACTTTAGGGGACCCCACATATGCAATAAGAATTTTTTCATCATTGCTATTTAGTAATTTTAATTGCAAAAATGAGTTTAAAATTTATGAAAAAAGTATCAAATTATTCAAAAACTACTGACCTTAATGTTATGCAACCTTTGCACATGTGTGGGGCCCTTATTGAAGTTTTCATTGCCAGGCAGATTGATCTTAACATCAGTCAGAAATGCTAGTACGAGTTATACGTTTTATTGCTTCCTTAAACACTTAAAAACATCACCTGATCCGAACTCAAGTGCCATAATCCTACTACGTATTATGATATGGCGTCATTATAATATTGAGTAGGCTTAAATGCAGTACGCATTCTATTTTTGCGAATTCGATCAATCTCATAAATTTGTATAGATTCCCTTGAGATTTTTACTCAGAGGCACTCCCAACGCAGGCGTTATCAAAAAGAAAAGCCTTAAGAAGAGGAAAGAGTCAGCAGAGTCACGGGAGGCGAGAGAGCTACGGGGAGGCTATTAAAGATAAATGCACCTACTACCGAGAATGCTCGTCGTTGCATGGTCACAACACACAAAAAGAACAAGGAATTCTCCACGAGCAGATGAGCGCAGTGAACGACTGTGTAAGAGCGACAGAAACACGGGGTTAAAGCTCACATAAGTAGAATGGAACATAAGCCAGGGTCTACTACTGGCATAACCGCGAAAATATATTTTAGTTTGTAAACAGTGTGGGCGCCATGCACAGCGGGGCAAATTGGGGCAAATGCCCTGGTAAAAACCATTTGCCCTGACCGTTATTCTACCGCAGGTCTACCAGAAATTTTCTTAGCCAAGAATTTATTTGGGGCATAAAATCACTTCTGCACTGTTTGCTTGTATACGAGTGCTGTGCGCTGGTCAGGAGAATGACTGACCAGTGACCATGAATTAGGCCTACTTTAATATTCTTAAACCGTAAAAGATGTATCGGCTCTTTAGCACTATTAAAAGACCTGCTGTCTGCTGATATTTTTAAAATATAAGTGCTAAATTAAAAATAAACGAATGTTGATTCGTTGAATATAACACGTTCTGTGAGTCATTTTGTCGTGCTTCTGTAAGGTTTGGGCCTCCACAGTTTTACCGAACAGGGCCCCCACATTTGTTAATCCGTTCCTTCAAGGAACACAATCAATTAGACACCGCCAGACAAGTGCAGCTATTGTGCGT
Source organism: Lumbricus terrestris (assembly GCA_949752735.1). Taxonomy (NCBI): domain Eukaryota; kingdom Metazoa; phylum Annelida; class Clitellata; order Crassiclitellata; family Lumbricidae; genus Lumbricus; species Lumbricus terrestris. The sequence goes on from OX457039.1 coordinate 60,919,205, forward strand.
TGCGAAGCTGAAAGCCAAGGCAAACCATCACGCATGTTAGCAGAAACCGGGGAATATTTTGGAATAAACTTATGGCAATAAACAAGACGCCCTATTAAGCCAGAAAGAGCCGAACCGCAATGAATAATTCTGCTGGTAATGAAGGCGTGGAAATGGACTCAGGCAGCATCATGGGATAGGCTCGCAGCTGACGAGGTCATGTGACCAATCAGACAACAAACATAACCAAAAAGGCCTACTGTTACGTAGAATTCAAGTTTTCCCATTTAATAGTTAGACTCTGTATACAGTTATTTCAGTTGTTTATAGTTTTTTTTATTGATTATCTTCCGTATATTCGGTCCAAGTTCGGTAATAAATCGAATAGCGTTATCAAGTATTAGGAATTACATTATATCGAGTGGGCTTTTCGGGGGACTGGCCCACGTGCCTGGAGCAGTCGTCCCGGTGTTTTTCAAGAAGAAAAATTCTTTAAAACGTTTAAAATAAGGCAATTTGAAATCTATTTAGGGGCATAGGTCTACTATATTAGGTGAAAAGTAATGAGCATGTCTTTACTCATAGCTATTAAACTATTAAATTTTAGATTATATTTTATTGACCTCGTAAAGCACACTAGAAATATCCTGCTGCCGACTTTGCTTGATAAATAAATTATTATAGCAATTGCAATCATGGGCGGAGTTAATCAGTGGCTAGGGGGGCTAAGCCCACAAGAAGACCCAGAGTCATTTTTTACCGTGTAAATTGTATTTTTCTCGGGCCTAACCCCTTACACGAAACATACGAATGACTAAAAGAAGGTCATCAACTTTTTGGTCGGGAAAACGGGAAAATTGTTAGATTTCGCCGAGATTTGAGACAGAGGACTAAAAAAAAGGCCATCACCTTTTTTAAGGCCGGAAAAATTGTTCTCGTTTCTGGACCGAGTCTTAGCCCCAAAAATTTAGCCGCTCCAAGAACGGAAACCAAACTCCGCCCATGATTACAATTGCAATTACAACAATAATATAAGAGGCTGTAGGGCACCGCATCGCTAATCAAATAAACCAGACAGAAACTGCGATTACCACGAAATATATCATTGGGAAAATCAGCTCGCAACATTTCAGTGTTGTTTTTTGCTGTTATTACTATAAGCAAATTGTTCTTGTAAGGAAGAACATGTCACTACTATTAGGTCCCTACCGTTCTGTATACTGTGTCAAACCTTGAATTTTGCTGTTAGTCTGTGGAAATTCATTTTAAAAGCAAAATGAGCCTGAGAAAATCTGAAATCTAACTCTTACTCGCTTTAACGGTTGCTTCAAAACCACGCGGACGATATGAGATGCTGTAGTTACTTCGGAAGATGACCATCATCTCATTAGATTCGCTAACCACGGTATCACTTGGTCGACTGTTGCAACAAAACCTTTGAAGAAAAAGAAAAGAAGCAAGTGATTAAACAGCGTAATTTACTATGTAAGTGGTATGACTAACGGGTTCCTTGAATCAAGATGATATGATACCGCATCGGTTTCTCTGGATCAGTGGTCACTAAACTGCGGCCCTGGGGCCACATGCGGCCCTTGAAGTCATCTTTCAGAATCTGAATGACCTTTAACAAATCAGGGCTTTTTTAATGTGCAGATGTACACAAAATGTGCAGTTGTAGAAGCACTTTTGTAGGCTACAGTAAAAACTATCAAAAAGGTCATTGTCCTCCAATTGGAAAGAATTTACCATGGATGATGGGAAAGGAAAGAAAGAGTTGTGCAGTTCTAAAAATTTCTTTAAAACAGCCAGGCTGTAACAAACGATGCTGTAAAACTATCCCTATAGATGTGTCCATATTAAAATTGCATTATTGTTGTATGGAGTCTTCTTCCCAGGTGGTCTTGCAGACTTACCGTTCTTTGCAAACTAGATATTGTGTCGTTGTAGCTTAAGTTATTTTTACAACACACTAAAATTAGTGAAAACATCAGATTCTGGTAAATTAACATTTCTCTTAAGAAAATAATTTGAAACTTTCAGTTAGGTTCTAGTTATCAAGCGAAGAATTCAGCTTCCTAGCGAGGTTAAATATTTTCCCACATTGATGCAAGTGGTCTCTATCTGATCAGCCTTCTTTTCAACTGCAGATTGAACAAAAGAAACTAGTGGCCAAGCAAGAATTCAGCTTCCTAGTTTTCTCTAAAATTACGCAAAAATTAATTTTATGAACGATTTGCAGACTTCTTGTTTGCTTCATCTCAGCTACAATTTCTTGATAAACAGTTTCTTGAAAATCCTGGGGGTCCTGTTTCACGTGGTCACGTTGAGGGCAGCTGCTAAATGAGGTTGGCCAGAGGAACAATTTGAATTATAGATAAGATAACTCTGGGAATCTATTAAAATTAGGCAGCGACGCAAATGTTTTGGGGCGTTCTGTGTTTTCTCGAAGACATCATTCTGACATACAAACGTAGGCTATCCTGTTTGTTGCACGATTGCAAATAAAGTTTTTTCATGTTTTGGCTCAACTTAATTTTGGCTCATCTTACTCACTTTTCAACTGTGAACGTTTAAATGTCAAATTCAGAAAACAAACTAACTAAAGTGAATCTGTTGAGTGAGCTAAAAACTTGTGTAGCTAATTATGAACATCGGAACGGAACAATATTGAGTAGAACTAGAATGCAGTACAATGTTTCTCATTAGGTTTCGATGGACATAAATCATGAACTGCAAATAACTTGACGACATTTTATATGCTGTAAGCCTGTGTAAGGCAACGTAAATATTTACTAGGATTACTATAGGCCTACTATACAATTACACCGTAGATTTCTCTAGCATAAATAATCTGCAATCATAATTTCAGATGGAAACATTACCTGGCACCTTCTAAGCCAAGGTCTTCTTTGTACTTGATTTCGACCCAATGATATCTGCAAGTTGATCCTCGACAGTAGATACGGAAGTCTTTGGTAAACCCCATCTCCAGGACGTTATTCTTCGGCGCCTATTTTAAACATGCGGTCATCATATTGAACCGTTCGACTGTACTCAATCATTGGAAATCCTTAGGGGCCTAATGCTACATATATGTAAATTGCTAATGGAACTTGTTACTACTTGCTGCTATTGAGCCATTCGTGAGGAATCCTCGAGAAGCTACGCCCTGCTATAGCAGTATAGCATGCTCAATCAGACGTTTGAGGTTGAGGTTTATAGCAGAACTATGTTCCAGGTAGCCCTATATATAGATAAGTCCCTGATGAGGCTCATAATATGTGTTTGTCAGATGCTTAGGCCCACATTGTTTATGTGCAACGGAGAAGTATTGACTAACACTCTGATTGCGACAGACATAGCAAATGTTTGTTTATAGGCCTACACTTTGGATTTAATTATCAAAAATTCTTTAAAATATGGTTGCAAGTAAAATTTATTAATTGTCTAAATTATTATAACGGCCTACCTTAATCAACCAAGTGCATTCCTGATGTTCAGAATAGCCTGTAGTATCATAGCCTGGCGATTTGATAACTTGTTGGGTTCCGGATGTAATGTTCAGAATGCCCCCGCACCTTGCTAAAACGCATAAATCAATTATTCTTATAAGAAACTAGCTGGGGTACCCGGCGTTGCACGGGAAATTTTGATTTTTCGTCCCCAAACCCAGCTCCAGCCGCCCATTTGGGGTTTATAAATGGTTATATATTTATGCCCCTCTGCTTGGAAGGTCTTCCCCAATTCGGCTGGTTAAACTCATGTTGCATGGGGCTCCTCTTAGTGTATATTATAGCTGCAAAACTGTGAGCGTGCATTCTGGACAAAGTCCACCAAGTCCTTTCTTATAGATATAGATAATGTATACAGGCCTATGATCTAATGCATGGGTCTATTCAAATAGGCTACTAGAAATGTGAAATCTGCCTTCGCGAGCTCTTCACAGTTCAGGCAGCCCACTAACCAGTCACCTACTCATCAGTCCATAGACTTTCAACTCCATTTTAAATCAGTAGGCCTACTTCAAGAACTCAAACATTAATAAATTATGTTCATCTTACTCCAAGCTGTCCCGTCATCAGCGAAAGCCGCTTCGACGGCAGGCCTAAATTTTGCTTCCTTCTCGAACTGCCTTGACTCGGATCATTGTTTTATGTCTCTAGTAGCCTAGGCCTACAATTTATTTCATTTATTGATACCGAATTATCGTACACACAAGATAATTTCTAAGCAGTCGAAAATTCTAGCAAAGTACAGAAGCTCAGCCTACTTGCATTTTCCGATAGTTTTTGTTCAAGATTACAATATCGTTCTTGCTTTTATTTCGTTCCTTCCACATAATTGTTTTTCGTTTTTATTTGGTTTCAGTTCACAATTTCTTCCTATTGCTGGGTTTTCTTTTCGTAAACGATTTGGCCGACCTAATCCTTTTTCGCTCTCGTTATAGTTTCGTTCACGAATGTAATACTGCATGGTGAACTTTTTGCTTCATAAAAGCCACACCTTTGCAAGCATATCTATATGAACGCGATTGAACGGTCACTGATAATCTTCAATATATAAATGCTTTTACGTCGTAGCGTGTTCTAACATATCTTAATTAGAATTTACGGTAGCCCTAAATAGTATAGAAAACGACTTGCCATTTTGTGGTGGTGCTATTTCGTCACAGTACTGTCCTGAAAATCCATCTGGACAAATGCAGGTGGAGCATTTATTCGGGTGCTGGTATCCTCCTCGTTGGCACGACTGGCGAAGTGGAGTTGCACAGTTTCCTTCAAAACATAGTATTGAATTTAAATTAATTATAGAGAGAAGTTCGTTATGAGAGACGAAAGCCATTTCTGCAGTGGCACTGGCCAATGTTTGTGGAATGCTTTCAACGCTGTCGTATGCTTAGGCTATGCGTAAACTATGTTCTCAATGTATGACTTGATGAGGCCAATTATTGCAATAGTATTCGTCACATTGAATAGGGCTAATGTATCTTGTGCAAACTACAATTACTTCGCAGAATAAGTGAGATTGAGTGCAGATGAGTCGCAACTCAGTGGCTGAAACGTTCACTACATCTATCTTCATATAGTTCACAGCCTATAACTGCAGGTATAACAGATTTGCACCTAAAGCACTGTATTTTTTAAAATATTTATAAGGTATCTCTCATAGGTGAACCGTTCAAAGCCACAAGAGAAGATACAGGTGTTGATGAAAGCAATGGATAAGAAGAGTCTCCAGCAACAATTTAAGAGCGAGAAGACAGAGATAGTGCATTAAAAAGTGGAGACCGATTGAGAGACCAATACGTCAGATCTATGAATTATTGCGTAAGAGTATGCGCAATACAGTACTGTCACAGCTGTTCATCTTATTGCGGCCCTCCATCCAAATTTCTTAAGTGCGCACTCGAATACACACTATGAAGTAATGAAGTATCGCTAATGTCGAGCATCTGGCAATAGGTACATGATCATGGTCCATACGTAGATCTATATAGTGCTCGCACCTCTACAATAACTCTACCCTATAGTACGAATCTTTACTCGTCTCGCGAACAGCAGACCTATTTATTTTGATGTAGGCCTACCTTAGCACTTCTGACAGATTCGAATCATGCGATGGCTACGATCCGCCTCCTGAATGCCGCCTCCGTTACCCCATCCTCTCCGGTCATCCACCATCACCTTCCTAAGGCTCCTTTATCCATCAGCCGTCTTTCCATTCGAAATTAAAGCCTCGAGTCTTGAGGTGCAACGACTCATCTGATCTCCCACCTTCCGATTCTCAACATAAACGCCACCCACCTAACAGCTAGGCTACTCTGTCACCTCTGAACCTTCAGCAACCGGACTATGACCTCTCTCGGACTACTCTTTTGGACAACCCTTCTGACTTGTCACAGCGCTCGTGAATAAGCTGATGCCCTGCGCTTGGTTTTCGAGTGGCGCTCTAGAAATTTGGTCATTACGATTACGAGTCAATGCACTGATTATAATATTTTAGTTTGTGAGTACTGTTGCTGGAGAGAAAACAGTCTTTATTTTATCGTTATTTTAAAAAAATTACTGCTGAATCTTACCTTTACAATAGGCCAAGTTGACGATTTTCTTGTCGTGGAAAGACAGACTCGACCTTTGTCCCATGTTCATCTGATACAGAGGATCTAATGCAATCATCGTATCGCCTCCATCCACTGAATTTCCACTCTAAGCAAAAATAAGGTCAACGTTTCTCATAGTGTGTTCTGCGGAAGCGTAGATTTCCGTACGGATATGGTACATGTATATTCGGTGAGGAAATCAAAATTTGAGTGTTGTTTTAATTCGAATAGTTATATTAAAGCAAGGCTCAGAGGTGAAAATAAATTTTTATTGGTTCAGAGGTAACTTTCATTTACAATTTTTATTTCCAATCTACTGCGGATTAAAACTGGGGCCTACAGGGTGCGCCAAAAAAAGACCCCTAGGTTTTTTGCCAATATCTTGACCAAAAGTAAGAATTTCGAAATTAAATTTTACGGGCTTATAGACAATTCATATTTACAAATGATGGCAAGATTTCATCAAAATATTTCTAACAGAACAAACGTTATATGACTTCTAGCGAGGCCACCCACCGTTTTTTGACGATTCAAAAACGTAACGCAACAAAAAGAAGCAAAAACACGATTTTATTAAGTGATATCTCAAATAACTGTTTGGAAATTAACTTGATAGTGATTCACAACTTGTGTTCAATGTGCCCACCACCAGTGCCAAAACTTCTTTTGAGTTTCTTTGCAAAGTTCTTGATGGCCCTGTTGACGCGTTCCAAAGGGAAATCTTCCCAAATCAACTCCAATGCGTCCATCAATTCTCTTACTGCTCTTGTTTTTTACTGCAGATTGTGATATTTCTCCAGCATAGCTCTCCGGTATTGATTATCAATCCATCGGGTTCAAATCCCGAGATTTAGGGTAATTGGCATTCTCAATAAAACCAGAACAATCGACATTGAGCCGATCTCCGTTCATTTACGGCAAATCTCTCAAATCTCAGCTTAACTCTTAATTTTTCCGCTCTCACTGTTTATCAGAGTAAACGTTGCTCATAGGATCTTGCTCACGAGGTGTCTGAATATGCATTTTGTCTGTCATTGACACCTTGGTCATTTTCAGTTTTTTAGAAACTTGAATTTCATTGGGCACCTTAATAGCAAAATTATGAATCTGACAGATTCCTTATTTACCAACTTGATTGTTATCCTGCTAAGTGACTTCACAGTGACCTACGGCTACACTGGTACCCTGTTTCTGTTTGAAATGGTAATAATAATGATCATCTGACAATGCCAGGGCTATTTGATAGCAATTATTTGAGATATGAAGATACAATCGTGTTTTTGCTACTTTTTGTTGCGTTACGTTTTTGAATCGTCAAAAAACGGTGGGTGGCCTCCATAAAAGTGATATAACCTTTGTTCTGCTTGAAATATTTTGATGAAATCTGTCCATCCTGTGTAAATATGAATTATCTATAAGCCTGTAAAATTGCATGTGGAAATTCTTACTTTTGGTCAAGATATTGGCAAAAAACTAGGGAGTCTTTTTTTGGCACACCCTGTATATTCATCAATCACTGTTTCGAAAGATCATTATCATTATTATTATTATTATTATTTTTATTTAATTTTTTTAATTTTTTTTTTATTATTTATTTTTTAAAAAAAAATTTTCGAGGTATACAGGACCCCTCAGGGACTTCACTACGCCTAATATAAAATCACAGTCTGGAACGGCCCTATTAATATTCCGTGTTCTGATCGGCGAAAGTGCCTCTGAAGGCAACTGCGTTGAAGCGTTGTATCATCAGCGAGATTCGCTGGAACAAAAATGTTGTTTCTCGTGGCTCCCCCGATATAGTGCTTAGCTTTTGTCCCAGGTCCGAAAGGAATGTCAATCCATCGTTGTTGATCGGAATATTATTATTATTATTATTATTATTATTGCCTTTTTATATAGCGCACCATCAAGGTAACTACTCAGAAGCGCTCCCAGTCCAACAACGGCTAAATAAGGCAGTTTTTAAGCGAGAAAGAAACATAGTGGTGTGACCTCTAGGCACCAGGCGGAGAGCAACAGGGAGCCCATTCCAGGTTCTAGGGCCAGTCACTGAGAAAGAGCGTCGCTGCATTATAGTAGTTCGAGAACGAGGGGCCAAGAGTTCAGCTTGATCAGCTGATCGGATGTCAGATCGCCGCTGGACACCAGAGGTGGGACAGCAGAGTTCCTGTCAGTACATGGGAGCAAGACCCTCCATGCAGCGCCAGATTAGTGTATAGAAACCCTATAAGTGATCCGCTGTGTAATTGGAAGCCAGTGAAGGATATTTATCATGTATTCCATGACTCGATCGAATTTAGCAATGCGACCAATAAGACGTGCAGCTGTGCGCAGAACCCGGTCAAGACACCCAATCCGGATCGCCTGGAGCCCGACATAGAGGGCACTACAATAGTCGAGGCGAGAGACTACAAAGGCATGAACAAGAGAGTGGCAGCCCCAGTAAAGGTCAGAAATCGAGATACCATCCTAAACTGACGTTGTTGGTAGTAGCAATCACGACAGAGTAGATTTATGTGTTTCGAGAACGTCAGCTCCCGGTCCAATGTGAATTGTGAAACCAAGGTCCCGAACAGTGGAGGCAAATGTGATCCAAGGAAACTCAAGAGTTAAAGCTTCAAAGTTAAGTTTTGCAAGTTGTTGGCGAGTGCCGAGCCATATGTAGTGGGTCTTGTTTGGGTTTAGTCGTAAGCGGTTGGAAGACATCCAGGCTTCTATGGTCTGCATGGCCCGGTTTATTGATTGAACCGCTGTAATAGTTACAGACGCCACACAATAAACATATGCCTGAAGGTCGTCTGCATAAGATTTACTTAAGACAGAACCAGCTGCTAGGAGAGGGTCAAGGTCTGCAGTTGTAGCGATTTTGGAAATCGCTAATAATTCCTACTTACTTACCCACGCGCTGCATCTTTTGCCATAGTTGGATCGTGGTAGTAAATTTTAGCACTGCGAGCTGCAACGTGCTATTAATAGCTTTTGTGTTCAGCAGACTCGGCACGTGAAGGCTTGTGATTGGATCTAAATTGTTCCAGGCTTGTTTGGCGTCCTGTAGGTGGCCTGTGATTGGCTACAGCAATTCGATTGGCGCTAATTTAGCCGCTTCTCCTTAGTTGCGGCCGGGAATCGGTAGAGTAAGGACTTGCTGACAGAAACATGGCGAAAGTTTAGTAATTTCGGCCTAAATTTCGATGAAGAAGGACCTGTCGGCCATTGGTGGCGACCGTATTGAGGTCGGGTGTTGAATTGTCGAGGATTTCACACCGATGGATCGAATTTCTGGGAAGAACTTATTCTCCGATAACTGGGCAACTCACCGCTACAATTTGTGTCTCCGTTTCGTCCGAGAAACGTGCAGTGGATGTCTGTGTGTGCGATAAATATTTCTGGAAGACGAAATTGGCAGAAATACATTGGGCAAAATTATCCCAAGGGAGGATCCGCAGCCGTTAAGACAGGAAAGTATTAACTACGCTAATACTGGATCGAATCTGATAGAAATAAATATTGGAATGCGATAAATTCTATATATTGTGATTATTAGATGTTGGCAATAGAATAGAAATTGAACACTGATTTAGATATTGGCTAGGTGCCAACTGTGAATGACTCTAAGGTTAAATTGGTGCAGATTAATCTTTATTCAGGAGAGTGTTCTCCTTAGTCAGAGAAACCATTCTGTTCAATTGTGATAATTTGTATTTTAGGTAAGGCTGTTGTTTTGATAATTAAATTGCATAACGAAACAGTCTAGTGATTTAAATACACAAATATGTCTGCACCTAAATCCGAGGAGGTGAGGGAATTGCCACAATTAGGGGATAAGATAGAAGAGCTCACTGTAGGTATTTCTTCTGGCAAACCTGTTGTGTGGGAGTCGAATCTAAATGAGTGCCAGAGTATTGGTGCTGTTGCTTCCCTAAAGGGTGCCGCTGACATATGTCCTGACTCGGTCCTAGTAGAAGTGAGAGAAAGAAGGAAATACCCGACGACAGAGAGCTATGTGGAAACAGAATCCCTGTTGAGCCGAACAAGGCCCATTAATTGTGAAACCACTGATTCATTAGGCCATAGGGGTAAGCTCACACAACAGTGCGGTGGCTTTCGCTTGGAGGTCACTGAGGCTATTTCTCCCAAGGCCCTGGTAAGTGAAAGTGAGTTGGAGAGTAGGCAGACACGTGACTCCAGGTCGAAACTAGCGGCCGTTACACAGTGTTGGCCTACATTAGAATGTCTTTTGTTTAGGCTCAGGTAATATAAAAGCAAATTTCAGAACAAGAAAGTAGCGCTACAAAAAGATTAATAAGCTCTGGACCAGTTTATGAAAATCGCATCGATGCATGACAGTGTAAACGTTGGTCTATTTGTTATTGGATCAGTTAACATCAAGCCTGTATTCCTACATATAATTTATTAAAATTGACCATACTTAGGAGCAAAATGTGCCTCATCGGTCTTCTATGTACATTATTGAAAAATGCAGGGCACTTCGTTCGTATCACACAATCTATAGAGTGTAGTTATTGCGTAGACTATAAGCGCTGTATGTAAAACAAATTTGAACATTTTCACTTGGCAAGTTCCTCAAGTGTATACGTCGTCGCTAGAGAGCAGCCATTTCTATTCATAATAGGCCAATTATTTATCTTGCAGAAAAAGAACTTGATCGCTTTTACAAATTTAAATGTATTGCTGTGTAACTTTCAATAATTATAGTTGATAGGACGGCATGTAGGTTGTAGAGTCATCTACCTTAGACGAATAATGCATGACTGATCCGTATGTGTATGGAAGTCCGAGAGCGTCCGTAGATTCGATCTGGTATTGTAACCAGGCACTCATCTTGATATTGTTCAACAAAATCCTAACGGACTCGTTTCTGTCGATCCTCGACTGTTCATGCTCCAGGCCAAGCGCGTGACCAATCTCATGAAGGATAGTGCCAAACTATAATAATACATACGAGATCCATTGTCACGAATATCATCGTCGTCGACGTCGTCGTCATTGTCCAATGTGACTATTATTTATAGTTCATTTATATATCCCAATGAAGATAGCAGCAACATGAGAGAAATAGAGAGACAGAGAGACAGAGACAGAGACAGACATCTAAGTGTTTGACATTCAGACATACATACATACATACATACATACATACATACATACATACATACATACATACATACATACATACATACATACATACATACATACATACATACATACATACATACATACATACATCCATACATACATACAAATATACATACATACATACATACATACAGAGAGTGAGAGAGCGAGAAGAGAGAGACGGAGAGAGACAAAGAGAGAGAGACGGAGAGAGACAGAGAGAGAAAGACAGAGACAGAGAGAGAGAGATCCCGAGAGAGCGAGAGAGAGAGAGATAGATAGAGAGACAGACAGATAGATAGATTAGATAGATAGATAGATAGATAGATAGATAGATAGATAGATAGATAGATAGATAGATAGATAGATAGATAGACAGACAGACAGACAGACAGACAGACAGACAGATAGATAGATAGACAGAGAGACAGACAGACAGACAGACAGAGAGAGCGAGAGAGAGCGAGCGAGAGAGAGAGAGAGAGAGCGAGAGAGAGAGAGAGAGAGAGAGAGCGAGAGAGAGAGAGAGAGAGAGAGAGAGAGAGAGAGAGAGAGAGAGAGAGAGAGAGAGAGAGAGAGAGAGAGAGAGAATCAGCATGCGGAATATCAACTATATCAACTAAAAAGACCTCGACCCAAAAATTGTTTATGGACAGCAATATTATGAAATGCATTGTACAGTAAATTTAATTTTCAGCAATTTAGAACAAGCCTTTGCCACGCTTGCTACATTATTTTGCAATAATAGCATTGATGTGCTGTTCACACAAAAAGTTTAAGAGTAGGCCTATGACATGTTCGGGGAAGGAGTTAGCAGTAAGGTTTCATTGTCTTTCGTACGTGTATACTAATCGCTTACAAATCTGTAGGCTATATACGCAGATAAAGAAAGTATGAGTTAACTAACCTCTTCTACACAGTATGGTGCCAAATTCATTGGCTGCGGTTTGCTACTTATCCTTCCAACGAATGACCAGCATCTACATACAGCAAATGGACAATGACTATAGGCGGAGACTTGGTCCAGAGGGTTCTAGGACAGTGTTTAAGAAAACAATTTTTACTTGTAGGCTACACTAGCTGTACCCGGCCACGCGTTGCTGTGGCTGAAAAGACCGTCCAACCCTCAATCCCTACCTCCCCTGCCTTACTCCCTCCCTTCCTCTGTCCTCCATTTCCCTCCCCTCCCCTCCTCTCCCATCCCCTCCCCTATCCCTCCCCGTCCCCTCCTCCTCCCCGCCCCCTCTCCTTCCGTCCCCTCACGCCCTTCCGTCCCCTCTCCCCATTTCCCTACCCCTCCTCTCCCTTCCCCGTCCCCCTTCCCTCGCCTCCCCTCTCGTCCCCTCCCTCCCCTCCCTCCCTTCCTCCTTCCCTCCATTCCGTCCTCTCCCTCTTCTCCCCGCTCTCTCCCCTCCCTTCCTCCCTCACCCCTCCGTTCCCGACAGCTACATATAAATATGCGCTATAAGAACACGCGCGGAAATGAAAAAAGGGGTGCGAAAAATTGAAAGCAAACGATCAAGAAGTTTCAAAGTTCATTGATTTTGTAAAAACCGACAGAATATGCGCTATAAGAGCATGCACGGATATGCATAAAAACACGGCCGCATTCGAAAGCAAGTCGACACAAACCGACAGTTACATATGCGCTATAAGAACAGGCGCGGATATGCATAAACACACGACCACATTTGAAAGCAACGTTGGGTGAGAATTGACGACTCGAATGCAAAGTTGTTTTTTTGGTCGAGTAGATTGCGCTTTTTCACAAAAAGCATTATACAAACCCGCTCGTATTCGAATGGAACGTTTTGGTAAACTTTTCAAAAGAATCGGTTAAAAAGTTTCCGAGATCCTTGATTAGACACAAACTTTTTACATTTTTATGTATATAGATATAATGGTATCAGTTTAAGCTGTCATCTTTACAAAAGTGCTGATTATGGATAAACAGTGGATAAAAGTGTTTAAATTTATAAGAATATTCATGAATATTTCTTAAATATTGGGGGACAGAGGCATCTCCGTCCTCCCACCACAGACTTTGAGGTGGAGCGTTCCTTCTGTCCCCCCTAAGTCTCCGCCCTTGACAGTGACTATTGGTCTGAAACGAGAGTGATAAGGTATCGGATGTGGATCATCATTAAACGCCAATTTTGGATATATAATATAAGTAATTATATTATATTCATTATTATAAATGTCGAGGGAGTCATTCAGATAGACCGCTCTACAGCCGATAAAGCTCGGCGTTGCCTGTCAGCTAAGCGAACCCGTGGAACTATAATAAGTTGCCTTTCATAGCAGAGCCAATAGACCGACGCACTTCAGCGTCAGAGACTGGGTGATAGAGATCGCGTAGGTACCAAAACAATTCACTGGTTGAAAAATCCGAAAATATTTTTCGTCACGTTTTGCGCCACTTCTGAACTTTTGGATTTTCCCCTAATTCTTGGCATAATATTGTTATGACTGAGTAATTTCCAACAAATTTGTCGTTTTCCCCATATAGTCATACATATACTTATGTGGGGCGCGGTGGAGTAGTGGGTATGTTCGCTGCCTTGCAGCCGGATGGTTTCAGGTTCGAATCCACCTCAAGTCACCGCGTAGGGACCTTGCGCAAGTCATTCACTCGCAATTGCTCAGCGCTTCGGCGTGAAACCGATTCGGTGTCCGCGCTGTAGTCGCGAGCACTTCTGAGTAGAATTTTGAAGGGGTGCTATAACAAATGCACATGCATACATGCATACATACAAATATCATGTTACTCTATTCAAGTTTTTATCGAAATGGCAAAAAAAAACAATCAAAATTTAAAAATTGATTTCATAGAGGATTAACAACGATGTGTATAGCCTAACTATTGGACGCATTATGCGCCTCAAATGAAAGTAAAAGGCTACTTATTTGAGTCCCCTCTGACACGGTTTTCTAAGTAAGTAAGTAAGTAAGTATTTTCTTTATTACTCCACTTGCAAACGCACAATGGGACACAGAACATCATTATAAAACATAGAAGTAATAATAGGTAATAAAAACGTGCAAATTAAAATCAAAAGTTAAATATAATATAATTACTAAACTATCATCATCAATCAAGTTAACTATATCTAGTAAAAATTTCTGCACTCACGACTGCTCTACGCCACTGATTTGTGTTTGGTTACTGAATTACGTCGTCCAATAAAAACATAATAAAAAAATAATGGAGTCTAAACGAGATAGGCTACATGTTTAAAGCCTTAACTGTACACACCCATCGGTCTCATTGTTTTGAATGAGAATGTAATTGCCGTCAAACATGGAATAATTAGTTGGCAGTTCCCTGAATCGAATGCATGTGTTGTCCGCCCAATGCTGGAATGCTCGACGAATCGTCGCTTTCTGATCATCGTCTGAAATTAATGTTTCTTTTTAAAATTATTGAAGAAAAAGCATTCGCACAATGATTCTTCAGAAATTGGACTTGCAATAGAGAATGCGTCTAACGTAAAAGACTTTCGGAAGGAGAAATAATCCAAATACATAGATCTCGACTCAAAAGAGTAGTTTATGTACAGCTTGTCAGCTCCATCTTCTGGATGTAGGCCTTCTAAAAGGCTACTATAGTCTATAATTCTTCTCTGAACAGTAATTGAGTGTAGGCCTAACTTTACGCGCTGTTATATCTCACACTCAGCAACTCTTAGTGTTGTCGTAGAGTTTGTTACGAATTTACGAGTTTATTACGAATTTACGACTGAGTATTAATAATATGTAGTTAAATCCAGCATTAGATGTTGATTAAATGGACCCATAAATGCTAATATAATAATTATTATGGGCTATAGCCTATATAGTATATATTAGATTAGCGTATACAAAACACAAGGTGAACAATGAAAGTGTAAAGCTTTGAGTGAATAATTAAACGATCATTATTGCATTGTGGGGCGCGGTGGAGTAGTGGTGGCGTCGTTGCCTTGAAGCCGGAAGGTTCGAGGTTCAAATCCACCTCACGTCGTCGCGTAGGGACCTTGGGCAAGTCCTTCACTCGCAATTGCTCAGCGCTTCGGCGTGAAACTCCAATGCAGTGTCCGCCCTGCAGTTGGGAGCGCCTCTGAGTAGAGAGCTTGAAGGGGCGCTATAACAAGTGCGCATACATACATACATACTTAAGGTAATTGCTGATGGAGAAATCTGAAAGATGGCGCACAATTAATTGTTTTCATGGCAATAAGGGGTCATTGCATAATTACATAACACCGCAAGTGACCGTTTTTGACCCACCCTGTAACGCTTCGTAACGCTTCCCTTGATCCACCCACCCGCCCCAGCGTTACGTAACGCTATTTGCACGAAAAATCAGTGAAGATTTAGACCTACGAAGCCCATGCGAAATCGTATTTATAATTCATATTTTCACAGCGAATTTAATATAGTATGTCAACTATAATTGCACAGTAGACTATCAGTGGCGGCGCCAGGATTTCAGTTGGGGGGGCTGAAGCTAGGAGGAAATTTTTCATTTTCATCCGTCAAATTTCTGACGACCTTTTTTTAGTCATCCGGCCAAAAATCGTGGAAATAGTTCAGCTTTGCACGTAAAAAAACCCGGATGACCTTTTTAGAGGGCTTAGCCTTTTATATGGGAGCTTAGCCCCCCCTAATCCCCCTAGCGCCGTTACTGTAGACTATAGGCTTAAGATATAGATCTACAGAATGGTTTTTTTATATCAATGACAATCATGCTTGAACTTAAATTCTACGTCAAGAATAACATTTTACACACTGCTGAAAAGTTTCACGGACTAAATTGCTCATCAATAATAATTAATCAAAATTAAGATGAACTAATTATTTGCTTAGTCTGGGCACTTCGATAATAATTATTTATAGAAATATTGGTGAGTTCTGTTGAGCATCAGTTTCAAATGTATGAGATTCGCGTCCATGGACGAAGTAAAATATAGCCTATGCTTCAAAGGGGGTTCTTCGATGTCAGTAATCCATGGAGAATTAGGCCTGCCACGTTGTTCCGTTGGTAAAACTATCACAGATCCAAACAATTCGACAAGCGATGTCCGGTTTGCACAATGGGAAGACGGATATGTTGGCCTGGCATGTGACTGGTGTCTGCTGCCGGATCTTCTTCAGATATAATTATATAGACCTACTTCGGTTACGTTTTTAATTAATGTCACGAAGCTTAAACTTCGATCACATTATGTCTGAAGTGTCATTCGATGATAATTTAATACTCATTAATATTTTTTCATGGCGTTACGTAACGTTCAGCTAACCCAACCCACCCACCCACGTAACGTTTCGTAACGTTTTCAATGACCCCACCCACCCACCCTCGAGCGTTACGTAATAATTATGCAATGATCCCTTAGCAGCTCGAATTGATTTCTTTTTGGTCGAGGAAAGTAGTAATTAACTCAGTGGCTACATTTCGACAGTCTTCTCGCTTTTCTTAACGTAGGACCCCCTGGACCAAATTAATCGCATTCAATTCTAGAGATTAATCGATAAAAAATTATTTTACTCAGTACCAGCCTTATTAATATTTATATGTATATTAATTAATTAACCCAAATATACAGGTCTATGCGTTTATCCATCCCCTGTTTCTGTGCTGAAAGCGTCTCTAAAATAATAGTCTATGCTGCGAGAGGCGCTGCATAAATTTCTAGATGCGATTCGACACGATAAGTTACCGTGTGTTCCGTCGAACATGTACGGGACTGGCATCGACCACTTGCTGTAGGTGTATATCTTAAAGTCTAGCAGTGTTCTCTTCTTGCGATGAGCAGATGTTTCCCCCTCCTCCTTCTTGATCTTGGCTATCATCGTATCAAGTTGCTCCTCAGTGAACATGATGCATTGATCTTCGCCGCTGTCTCTGGTAGACGAAGCCTGCAGATAAAGAATTGCAGTTTGCATATTTACCTTACGTTAGAGGCTTAGACCTTAGTCCCTCCACGTGCTGTGCGCACATTAGTAGAAGAATTTTAGCTGGAAAATCATCAATCGACTCAATAAATTATTACAAGTTAGAGACTTGGCATAGTTGTTAAGTACACCCCACTGACGAAAATACCAAAAGTCCCCATAAATCCGAGTTGTGCTCGAGCCGCCATCTTGGAAAATGGCGGCCTAAATCCGGTATTTTGACAATAACTCCGGAACCATCACAGTTACAAAGAAATGTAAAATAGCAAAATTGATCCTCATTAAAAGGCAACGAAGTTTTATGTATAACATTTCTTTCTAGGGATACAAATAAAAATGTTACATGGATAAACTAGTCATTATAATTGTATTTCGATGCGATGTACTAATTATATGGTGGGAAAAGCAAATGCTGTGCTGCGAATGATAATTTAAGATTAAATTTATATCAGTATCTATGCTAGGCTGATGTAACTTAGTTCTCAGTCATCTTGTATTGTACCTGACCATTTATAAAGCGCTTCTCGCAGCAAGAGCCTTTCAGAAGCGCTCCCAGTGCGTTCAAGTGCGCCCAGTGAAAAAGGCAAGTTTTCAGATGAGAGAAAGACGAGGATACACTACCAGAAAGGATGGCAGAGTGAACTGTGTGCAGGATGTGTGGAGGATGCCAAGGAATTACCCGTGCTAACTCCCTAGTTGAGATGTCACCAGATGACAGATGTATACCGTATACAATTTAAAGTCCTGATTTTGGTCCTTAAGTCTCAATAATTGGTTCTTGCTCCGAAGTACATGTATCTGTGTGATCATATACTTCGCTCCCTTTCTGCCACTTCGCTGCGTCCTCTTAGGTCCTCTGATCTGCATGACCCCTTTGTCCCCCGAGTCAGGACCGCCATAGTTCAATCCAGATCAATTGCCTGCATTGGTCTCTCCCTATGGAATGGGCTTCCCCATCAGTTCACTCTGCCATCCTCTCTGGTAGTGTATCCTCGTCTTTCTCTCATCTGAAAACTTGCCTTTTTCACTGGGCGCACTTGAACGCACTGGGAGCGCTTCTGAAAGGCTCTTGCTGCGAGAAGCGCTTTATAAATGGTCAGATACAAGATGACTGAGAACTAAGTTCCATCAGCCTAGCATAGACACTGATATAAATTTGATCTTAAATTATCATTCGTAGCACAGCATTTGCTTTTCCCGCCATATAATTAGTACATCGCATCGAAATACAATTATAATGACTAGTTTACCCTATGTAACATTTTTATTTGTATTCCTAGAAAGAAATGTTATACATAAAACTTCTTTGCCTTTTAATGAGGATCAATTTTGCTATTTTACATTTCTTTGTAGCTGTGATGGTTCAGGAGTTATTGTCAAAATACCGAATTTAGGCCGCCATTTTCCAAGATGGCGGCTCGAGCACAACTCGGATTTATGGGGACTTTTGGTATTTTCGTCAGTGGGGTGTACTTAACAACTATGCCAATTCTCTAACTTGTAATAATTTATTGAGTCGATTTTCCTAAAATTCTTCCACTACATTGGGCGATACAGGTCTTCCATCTTTCTCTGTCTTGAGCAGCTCTGGCAGCCTCCTCCCACGTCAGTCCTC
This sequence comes from Lumbricus terrestris, assembly GCA_949752735.1. Taxonomy (NCBI): domain Eukaryota; kingdom Metazoa; phylum Annelida; class Clitellata; order Crassiclitellata; family Lumbricidae; genus Lumbricus; species Lumbricus terrestris. Next base: position 60,937,975 of record OX457039.1, read on the forward strand.
CGTCCGTGAGGTCTTTTGAGATCGTGTCTCTCCAGTTCTTTCTTGGTCTTCCCCTCTTCCTTTTCCATCCGCTTGGGACCCAGTCCATTGCCTGCTTCAGGGATTTGCATATTTAAGTCTATTTATTTTATGAGGCTGCCGTGATTGTCTGTGCGGACTTTAGACCTTATTATAGATTCCTGTACAGACTTTTTCTACAGACCTATTCCTGCTGGTCCTTCGTTTTCTGAAAGGTTAAACTCGTAGGCTATAGCGTATAAACTGATGGCATATCTCCACACTATGTGCTCTCGGCCAATTCGTAAACCTCGGATGAAACGTTCGTCATTTGGGCTTTGTCGTAAATTAGAATAAGTCGATTTATCTGTATAGAGGAACTTTTTAGTAGAGGTAGCCTATACAGTATGTTTTTAAGTAGGCCTACTATTATAACCTAAATAAAATCGAGTCTTCTTTCTGCCCGATTTATATATATATATATATATATATATATGCTGATGGACTTCTTCATATATAAGGTCTATATATATATATATAGGCCCTATATATGGTCTTATGCATGTATGTATCAAATGAAATTATGCGTGTGCAAAGAATGAGAGGCTGTAACTCCAAAATTGTATTTTATGCGTTCGAATAAAGTAGCTAATTAAAACACCATGACGCTATAGAAGTCGCGAGCGAAATACTCTTCATACTTACGTCTGCAACATAATCGATTCCAAATTTCTTGGCGAGCATTTTCTGTAGCTCTTCCTTCTTGACCTTTATCCTTTCGCAGACGTCCTTTGGCATTCCGCGACAGGCCATCCATTCCTCTCTCGTTCCTTCCTTCGGCTGCCATAACGTACCATCTGATGATTCATCGACCAAATCTCTTGCCTGCAAATACACATGTAATAGTCCAGCGAAAAAACTCATGAATGCGTTATTAGTACTCACGATAACACTCAGCATTAAAGGCAGGCCATTTACCTTTACACGTGTCATGTCATGCCACATCCCCATTGTCGCTTTGTGACAGTTAGCTATACTACACACTTGCTAGATGCTAATGTAGATCCTCACTGCCAGATGTTTTATGTCGCGAGCCACCTTCAATACACACACTCCCACGAATTATGTTCTCTTCAAGACATTGTCGACCCTAATAATTATTGTCGGCCTGCCTCGTCCACGAGACCCGTCATCATAGTGCTTTCGACGCTGTCGTGCGACTCTGTCATGATGTGACGAAAATATCTCAGTTTCCGAGTTTTGGTGTGTGTGCCAGTAGGCTTGAGTCATTTTCTGGTCCCCGCTTATGTGTAGCCCGTTAATTTTGTAAATCTTATGTCCACGGGATTCTCAACAGTTTTCTTATGCCCTCATTTTTTATAAAGGTTTGACTTCTTCAGCATCCACGGATCACATATATAACTTTATACGTCTCGACTGGCCGTATAAAGGCCTTCATCAACCGCAATTTAATATTGTTGCTGATGGACTTCTTCATCAATATGACCATAATCGTCGTCCCAATGGCCAGCCTTAATTTCACTTCACTCGCGCAGTTCACATCATTTTGTAACCCTACCCCCAAAGAAGGGAAAGGAATTGCTTGTTCCAGTCTTTCCGTGTCTACAGGCTACTACTAACTCGAGCACCGCTTGAGTATTTGTCATGACTTTGTCTTTGTCGTTTTCTCTTGCAGCACTTTCGACGCGTTTCACAAGTTTTTCTTGTTCTTCCTCTGTTTTGGGAATGGCAGATGGACGATATCATCAGCTGTTCCGCCCCTCTAGTAGCTGTACCGCCCCTCTAGTAGCTGTTCCGCCCCACTAGTAGCTGTTCCGCCCCTCTAGTAGCTGTTTCGCCCCTCTAGTAGCTGTTCCGCCCCACTAGTAGCTGTTCCGCCCCTCTGGTCCTATGGTAACTCGACCCGGACCACCATTGACTACTCTTATAGACTATACAGACATCTCTTTTGACTCAACGCAGCGCTCGTGAATAAGCTGGTGCCCCGCGCTTGGCTTTTGAGTAGCGCTTTAGAAATTTGGAGGTTTCGATTACGATACGATTAGGATCAGTGTATCTGAGGTTGTTGATAGTTTTGCCGCCAATAATTGTAAATGCGCCGGCCAAACCCGTTAGTGCCTTTAGCATCGCTTCTTCTGCAAGAACGTTTTACAAGCATGGGGAGAGGCTGCTTAATTTTTAATGCGAGCGCGAATCATTAAGCCTTATGGATCGTTTTGCAATCGCTATTCAGTGACAACGTCATCATTAGTCGCTGTAGGTCATTTTATACCTGCCTAATCTCCTCTTGAAAGGGTATAATAACCGGTGTAACTGATGGATCAAGAGGAAGATGCAGACCAAGAAGATTGTGGATGGATGACGTCAGCGGCGCCCCATGCAGGATTTTTTTCTTGTACGCACACGTCGCACAGCCAAGGGCGGATACAGACAAATTTTCGTCAGGGTCGCCGAAAAACTGATTCATTTTTTTAGTCAGCCTTTTTTCAGCCTTTCAGCGTTGTACGCACCTGCGTAAGTGCGTACGCCTGCGGGCGCCGCTGGATGACGATGGAATGGACGGGACTGTCGATGGAACGGGTGGTACGAGTAAGGGCAGAACGATCTCTCTGGAGAAAATTTGTCCATGATGCCGCCATTGTTCGGAGTGACGAATAAGGCACCGACGACGATCAGCCAAAAATTCTTTGGAATGTTTAATATCTTCTTTTGATTTAAGGTCTTCGACCAGCATGCTGAATAACTTCCACGATGCTGGCGAAACCTGCTGAAATTGCACATCTGTCGCTATTTCAAATTGTTATAGCGCCGCTTCCAGATACGCTAGTCAGAGGCACTGTCAACATAACCACGATCAATCTGAATTGTCTTAAAGCGCTTGCGGAAAAGAGTTTATAGAGGCATACAAAAAACTCATGATGCAAGTTGAATGTTGTTTGATACTTGGGTTTCAACTGCTGTTGGTTCCCTGTGGCGGAGGATAGGTGCAGTTTAACGTCTTTGCTTATAATGCCTACTATATCACTCATGTTAACAAAACATGTCCATTTTGCGCGCATCATCAGAAGGATCCAAGCCCTAGGCGTCCACTGCACTGTTTATCATTCTTCTACAGAGTGCCCGCTAGTGTGTTGCTATTCGTAAGCTTTGTATAGAATAGATCTTGTTTCCAGCAATCCCATTCTCTGTTAGGTCTTCCCCTCCGCCCATTCTAATCATTGTCCCCGACATCACTGTTTTTTAATTCTTCTTCTATATCCATTCTGCATAATGTCCAAATATGCTCAGTTGTCTTCTCACCACTGTTTGAATTAGATATTCCTTGTATTTACTCTTCTTCATGTCTCCTCAGATGTGTCGCCTTCATTGTCCAATTCAAGTATAGGCCTATAGTGAACTCCTATATGTTTGACATTGCATTTCAAAATTCAAATGCTAGTATTTTGTCCTGATTCACCTTTTGTAATTGCTCAAGTTTGACAGGCATAAATTCCATAAAAACCTGTGCTAAACACGCACGTTCATAGGATGTTTACTTTTTGTCTTGTAGGCCTAACTAATTTGTTTGGCCTTCCATAGCATAAGCTTAGGGCTATAGGCTATATGTTATTTAATCCTCTCATGAAAAGTCCCTTTGCGTTTGCTATTCTTGTCCTAATTTCCTTTTGCAGTCATTGTTCCATATCAGCAGACTGCCCAATTATACAAATACCGCAACATTTTCAATTACCTCAACTTGCACTTTAAACGCATGATGCAGTAGGACTATATGTGATGCTCTGGCGCCTGCGTCCCTGTTAACATAAGTTTGTTTTATTACGTTGGTCTGTCAAATATTCTTACCTGAGAAATAGGCAGAAATATTGCCAGCGTCAATAGGTGAAGAACATTTCTATTGCTTAAGAGAAGCATCTTGCTGAGATATTGTCTGAAATTGAACGTTGCTTTCTGCGTTCTGCCGTGCGACTGCGGCTAAACACTTTCACTTCGCTTCTCAAACTGTTGGTTTCCTCCGGAGAGGTATGCAAACATAGGGAACGAGCACAAGTTCGTTTGCATTGAACTCAGTCGAGATTGGCACTTTTACAGCACATTTAGACCAATGTATGATTCATAGATGAGTAGGCTAGGCTTAGGGACTCATAACCATCGTAATAATTATAGGGCTAATAAGCCTAACTTTGACAAGCCGTGGTAACAAAATATCCTGAAGCAAGTTTCAGGAAATCTAATTATGTAGGAGTTCCTGCTAGACTCTTTTCGCTATTGTCAGTTTGCTCACAGAATTAAATGCGAAAATTACTCCAAACAACGCGATCATTCATCGGGGCGCATGCACGCATTGCACGAGCAAAATGCCTTATCATAGCTCTGCATGTTAGGACACAAAATAATACACGGATATCCGGTGCTCCTACTCGTAATTGTAGGCCCTAATCTCGAAATTTACGACAACATTAGATCATTTTATCTGGCTGCGCAAAAAATAGTGTTTTATAACCGCTTGACTATAGACCATACCGCGAGGGCATATAATTTAATTATAATTATAATTATAGTCTAATAATTATGTAGGCTACATCCTCTCAACATGCTTTATACAGAGTGCTGCATTTCAAGACACAAACACAGATATATATCCGGTGCATCTACGTGTGGGGTAGTGTTATTTCGTGCTCTTGCTACTCGGCTACCGATACCTCAGTGGTTCGTGCGCTCGCCTTGTAGGCTAGTCGTAGAGCGGAGAGCACGGTTTCAAGACTTACCTGAGTTGGCTACTATGTAGGGATCTTGAATAAGACTTTCACTCACCGCTGTTCAGCGCTGTTGTTTAATGTGTGGCTATAAATAGTGGCTCACAGTGAATGCCTAATAATTGGCTCACAAATTGCAAGTAACTTTCAAAGAGTCTCCGGCACCTCTACTGCCTTATATAATATATAAGGCTTATATGAGTAGCCTACATATATAACATATATATAGCCTATACTGAATTACCCGACGTTGCCCGAAAAATGTCGGGTTTTCGCCGCCCCGCCACGTCTCACCCCATAAGTGCCTACCGCTGCATGATGTTTGAACCTAAAGCGTACTGCAGATTTTTGTCCATGAAGTCATCTTCAAAAGCGTGAATGCTCGAGTTGGCCCAAGTTAATAATTCTATGTCAGACATCCCATTGGCTGCCTGTCTACGACAGTAATTGCCTAACAAAATAGTCTATAATTTATAGTCTATAGGCCTACCGGGTTGCTAAATTAACGGCATCTAAGACGGATGTCTTCAATGGATATGCGGATGTTCAATAGAATGCACACTATAAAATGATGTCGTGGTGAAGATCAAATAAAAATCAATTAATTAAATCAATATGGTTTATTTTGCGATCAAATAAAAGAAATCAAGTTTACACAGCATTGTAGCACGGCTACAAAGTGGAAGCCCTAAAGGGATAAAGATTTCCGCTAACTATGGAACCAAAATGCTAATTTAGATTATTTTATGCCAATAGATGGTGGCTTTAGCCTAATTAAAGTAGGCCTATAGGCTACTATCGCAAATATAGTGACGAATCAAAAGCAGAAACGAAGTAACATGAACTGAGAACAGGAAACAAGAAAAATGAGACTGAAACGCTCAGCACTGTTGAGCCTATTAATGATTTAGATAGGACAACGTAAGCAAATAGGCTCACAAGTAGGAGAATTGCTCAGATCTACAGTGTAGCCATTACCCAAGAAATTAGGAGAGCTACGTCAGAAATGGGAATGAGGCTGAAAATGCGCCTCAATAACGCTAATTAGTTATCGCAGTCTATCGTGATTTATTACCTATAGCAGTGACTGGTGCAACGCTATTGATTGTGTTGTCTGTTTAAGTCTAAAACCACGTTACAAGGCGAGTTTCGAGTCATTATGAGTAACCATCATTGAACCGCTTCTTTCCTGTTGCGTTGTTCCTGATTCAACCTCGCTCACGAGAGAGAGAGAGAGAGAGAGAGAGAGAGAGAGAGAGAGAGAGAGAGAGAGAGAGTTGAGTTACTAATTACAAAGATTATTAGTCCTAATTAGTCCTAATCATGGATCTGCTGCAGCCTAAATGGTGCTCAGCGGTGGTTAGATTACACTGTATCAGCGGTGGTTAGATTACACTGTATCAGCGGTGGTTAGATTACACTGTATCATGAGAGAACCAGCGCCTTGGATTTGAGATCGGCCAACTAAATGAAAAAATCGGCCACCCAACTCGCCTGTTTTGACTCTATATAATATTTACTTACTTACTAAGCTCACTTCGTTCTTGTTTCGCCCACATTATGAGTTTTCAAATTGCGAGTGGCGAGTATCGGCTATAGATTCATCAGTTTGGTTAAGGCTTTAGATTTGCCACCTCTGATTGAACAATGTGTATATTAGGCTACCTGGTTACAAGATATAATTATCACCATAAATCACTCAAATATTCATAAACCGTAAACGATGGATATTGGATAGGCCTAATTAACACTACACTGGAATATTGTAGAAAGAACGAATTAATAATTAATGAATGTTGATTCTTTCAATATGACAGGCATTGCGTGTCTTTTTGAAGTTATTCTGTAAGGTTCTATCCCCACAGTTTTATTGAATATGGCCCCACATTTGTTAATCCAGCCTGCAAAATTCATTTCAAAAGAACTTAAAGCAATTGAAGGCTAATTATTGGGATCGAAGGCAAAGAGAAACGACAATTAAAGTTTTAAAACTCAACGCTTATTTAACTCATTTCAACTCATGTGAAAAAGATTTAAATAATCGCAATAATATTTAAAATCCTTAGCCTAACAACAATTTATGATAATTATATAAATACTCATAGGTTATAATCACTTACAAATGGCAAATTGTCCTGAGTTGAAAGGGATGCAATATTGAATGGATAAAATTAATAGTGGTGAGATTGCACTTTCTGAGGTTGGAGAACTTGGCATAGTAATTTCTGTAGGCATTGAAGTTTCTGACTTTGAAGTGCTTAGGATTTTAATAAATTATCGTGTATGATTGAAATTCTTGACGTTGTAATCTTGGGTAAGCTTGACGTTTCTAAGATTAAACTTAAACTAACGGTACTCAACGGCGTAATCTTTGCTGAGGACGAGTGGCAGCTGTTTGACCACGTGATGCGTCGACTGGACCATCAAACAGTAGCGTCTACATCTACGGTCGTGTGTCCGTGAATAAGAAGGACATTTTGAACAGCAGATGTAGCTGAACTTCACTTCGTTTCAGCTTCCTGCTACCTTCCCATGAGGTCTATTTAACTTTCCATTCGGCAGTTAGCGTTGGTAAACTGAGTATTAGTGCGTGTGCACCTTGCATAACTACCGACATTTAAATTTTTGACTCCTCTAATAACTGATTGTAATCGTACTGCGTTTTGTCAATTTTAAAGATAAACGAAGATCATTATTAGTGTTGCCTATACTATTCCTGGCACGTGTCTTGATTGTCTTTGGCCGGTGACACGAAACGGAGTATCCCCGCTGAAAGCTATCCGGGGGGATGAATTAATCTATCACCCGGATGGAATTAACCGGTCTATACTATCCGGGGGGATAAACCATTCTATTCCCTTTTTTGAAAAATGCGCATCATTAAAAGATTTAGGCTGCAATCAAAATTTAAAGTGACTCTAATTGTTTTAAATGTCCTAAGCAATGCTCAGATAAAGGCAACTCGAATTTATTTAGTGACCCCGAGTGTTCTTAAGTGTTTTAAATGTTTTAGGTGCTATAAAAACAGGGCAAAACAAATTATCTAGTAGGAATAAACATACCTGTTAGTGTCATTGTTCAAAACAAAGCAGATGAAAATTAATTTGCAGAAAAAAATACATGCGGAAGCGGTTTTTTCGACTTTTTTATTTGGGAGATACAATTAATACGGGGGATACTCTATTTCGTGACACCGGCGTGAATTTATAGTTAGTTATTAGGTCCTTCAGCTTGAACCCTCAACATCGTCATGATCGCAACTCTCTCTCTCTCCTATCGAGATTGTCTTTCGTTATAACCTGAGACTTACATGATTTTTGTAGGCTAACTCTTCCAGTCTGCCTATAGGCCTACTGTAGGCTACGGCTCCTAATAGCTGACCATCTTCAATATTCACTTCTGTACTTCGTATCAGAGGGCGATGTTAAATAAGTTGTATTGTGCTGCACTGTATTGAGACCACTACACGAACGCTGCTATATGCTGTAGTGTGGCCATGAGCTTTCCAGGCCCACGAATTAACCTGGTGGACCTGGCCAATACCTGATAAATAGAGAACCAGTTCATACAATAACCTAGCTTTATTATTGAGGCCTACGAACGGAACTAAAAGGTCCACTAAAGCAATCTTTTGGGTTGTGAAACTGAAGTTATACGCCTCAGCAGCCAATGTATAGGGTCTCTGATTTTATATTGAGTAATCAGTGTAGGCCTAATGTTTCATAGTTTCTCAACGCAACATAAAAACCAAATCAAATAGACCAGCTGAAGTGCAGGCGCTATTTCGAATAAACTCCACAGCAGTCAGATTATTTGGTGCGTTTTGATTCTATAGGTCGATCCGAATGGAGTTGGGTCAAGCTGAGGGAACAGTTGCCGGTGCAGGCTCCATCAAAAAGTGCTTCTTACAGAATAAACAAATAATATCGTCACAAATCATCCTTTATTAAGAACAGAACCTCCAGAAAGCTGTTAAGTAGTTTAGTAGTAGCCTATTGCATTGTTGCGCTACCAAAAGTAGCGACTGTTGCGAAAATACCGATTGCTCATAAATCAAACTACAATTTGTGAAAGAATTTTGCTTAAGGACCCGGTAAAACATAGATATAAAATGACAGATGTCTGTATAGAGCACACATCCTTCTATAGTATATGAGTAATAAAATTAAGAACAATTCTGGCAATGTTGAAAATCGTCTGCACTACATTGTGTATCCTATGCCTGTGTTTTACCTAGAACGCGCACGGTCCAGATTTGACTTCTATCTTGTCGAGGCCAATATCGCCGAAATTACCGTCGCCTCTAATCCCAACGAACTGAAGCTGAAATAAAAGAACAAGTTTGAAGATTAGTCTTGAATTCTATCTTTGTAATCATGGACAGAGTTTATCAGGGACTAGGGGGCTAGCCCATCAAGAAGGCCCAGATTCATTTTTTTACCGTGTAAATTGTATCTTTTCCCGGCATAACCCCCCAAGAACGTTCAATCGAATGACTAAAAAAGGTCATCAACTTTTTTGTTCGCGGAAAAAGTTATTTTCATGAAATTTTAACCTGACGACTTAAGAAAAGGGTCATCAGCATGAGAACATATTGTATTCCCCCCCAACAACGGAAACCAAACTCCGTCCATGTTTGTAATGAACTTAAAATGGCATGCGTAGGACGTAGGCCTACTTATATTTTTCCGTTAATGAAGGAAATAATCATTCGCAGTGTAGACCTCTGCATTGCAAAAATTTGCCGAAATTTTGACAATACAATATTATTGATTCGGACAATCATTGTTGCCTACATCAATTACGATAACAGTTTTGTTCATGTTTATTCCATGCTTTAGTTTTCGCTCTTTTTTGTGCATATTTCAGTAGCCTACATTCTCGATATGCTCAATATGCTGAAGATCTGGAATAGCCAGATAATATCCATGAGATTTCATATTAATTAAACATATTATGTGATAGCTTTTACGAGTACAACTCTCAAGTATATATAGGCCTACAACGCCCTACATTGCGGAAACCTGTTTAATGGATTATTTTCGAGAAATAGGCATAGGCCTTATGTCATAACAAAACTACACATGAAATTGGACTCGAATAGGTTTTCATGTGGCATTACCTGTGAGCATCTTGATAAGTAGACTCCAACTGAAGCCTGCATCCAATTGTTTTCAATTTGTCCAGATTTCGTCCAGATATCGGTCGACCTGAATTTGTTTATTCTGAATAATTTCAGATTTTTGACGTTGGAGCCGAACATGTGATAGTAAAAGCTGATGCAAGTTTCTCCGACAAAGTTCAGCTTCGGAAAGAACAACCTACAAGCATCGATATGACACGTGTATACCAACTGATGAGAAAGTACAATAGACTTATGGCTTCGTCTAAGGAATACAAACAGAAATTTCAGAAGTTTGTTTCACTGTTACACCTAAGATAGGTCTGTATTTATTCTATAAGCTATTCAGGCCTACATTTCTGCTTACATTCTCGTGTATCAAAAAGCCTGAGGTATGGGCAAATTTTTCGACAAATTGAAATTAAATTAAGACTTACAACTTACTCGGGGACATGAAATTTAATTCCAAAATACAAAATGCATTGAAACTGTAGTTGAATGTAAATTAGGCAAAGTAGGCTACATTCAAGTACTGTCTGTCCTTGAAAATCCTACGTGTAAGTTAACTGAAGCTTCGTTTTTATCAGAAGATAGAACGCATTCTTACTTTGCTTCGTCGTTCAGCTTCCTTGGCCAATTGGCATCAATATAGATGTAGAAATCTCCATCGTAAGGAAAGTCCGGACCGGTTCTAATGGAAGGCGTTGCATTGTGATGGACTGTCCAGTCGAATTGATCATTTGTGCCTTGAGTCATCCCGCACAAACTGTCTCTGGATGATGTCGTCTTTTCAAATGAGCAACGAAACAGCGACTTCCGATGTCCATTTGGTGCTGTAGAAATATAACATAGATGTTACGAGATAGCCTAATGGGTAAATACTCAGGCGCAAATTTACCTGTCTTTGCCTTACTAAAATTAACAGTAATTTATGTAATAGGATTATTGTTATTGCACATTGGCAGCGGGACTATATTAATAACTTAGAGTTGAAATTCGAAGTAGTCTAGATCTGTATTAAAAAATCAGAAAAAAATCAACATTGCTACTCTAATTAAGGCATTTGGCCAATCAGAGAGCACATAGAAACCAATATGCCCTACAGTGTTCAAGTGATCGGGCTTTGACAATCTTTGAAGCTTTAATTGATTTTTTATGGAGCTGGTGCAGAATCTGGTTGAACCTAGAAATAGCTTGCTACCGACGGTGCTATATAAATTGCTGCAATTACAATAGAAACTACATAGCCTAATAGTCAAACAAACCAGACAGAAACTGTGGCTACTACAAAATGTGTCATTGAGTTAATAAACTCGCAACATTTCAATGTTGTTTCCCTAACCTGAAGTTACGGATCCATTACTATCAACAAAATGCTCTTTTATCGTGTCAAAAGAAGTGTGAGTAATTACTACTGTTGTTGTGTGTAGCGTCTGTCAAGCCTTGAATTTTTTTAATAAATCTTTGGAAATTTAGTTGTGATTTTTAAACGAAATGTGCACCAGAAATCTAAAATCTAACTCTTACTCGATTTAACGATTGCCTTAAAACCACGCGGACGACGTGAACCTATGCTGTAGTTGCTTCGGAAGATGACCATCATCTCATTGAATTCGCTAACCACGGTGTCACTTGGTCTTTTGTCGCAACAAAACCTGTGAAGAAAACGAAAAAGTAATAAATGAAACGGTGTTAATAGTATAACTTACAGAGATTTGTCAGAAGAACAATTTTAATTATGGATTCAATTAGAGAACTCCCCCAAAATATGGAACTTTTCGGCAGCGCCGCAAATGCTTTGAGACGTTTTGTGATTTCTGGGAAATAGGCCCTATTAACTTTGACAAACAAACAAATCATGTCTGCAACAAGACTGCAAGCAATGTTGCTTCATTTTTTTGTGCAACCTAATTATGTGAAGTTAGGCTACTTTTCAACGGTGAACATTTTAGCGTCAAAATGAAGAAGCCAAAAACTTGCGCAACGAATAATGGACGTCGGTGCGAAACAATATTAAGCATCACGCAGCGGACACTTTCTCACTAGGTTTAAAGTGACATAAATGAAGAACCACAAATAACTTTTTGATTTTTATGCATTGCAGAGCAGTGTATAAATATTGACCAGGCCTACTACTGTGCAGTTTTCTCTAGCCTAAATAACCAATGATCATAATTTTTTTCTATACAATAGGCCTACCTGGCACCCTCTAATCCAAGGTCTTTTTTGTACTTGATTTCAACCCAATGATATCTGCAAGTTGACGCTCCTCCACAGTATATGTCAAAACTGTCGGTGAACGCTAGCTCCAGCGTGTAATTCTTTGGGGCCTTTGAAAACAAGCGGTCATCATAATTATTTAACTGTTCGATTGTGCCTAATCATAATATGAAATCGTTAGGGGTCCTAATGCTAAGTAAATTGCCAACTGAACTTAATACTACCCGCCGCTTTTCAGCTATTCATGAGGAATCTTCCAGAAGTAGCCTAATGCAGGGCATGTTCATTTCGGGTTCATAGCAGAACGATGTTGTTGGTCAAAGTCCTTGATGAGGCCCATAATTATGTGGGTTCGTCAGATGTGTAACGGAGAAGTAGTCTTATGATCAAAACTCTGAGCGCTTGTTCAATATTATAGAGAAATGTTGTGGAAATAAACGCCTTACCATCATTAGGGTTTTGCCATGTTGTTGCAAAATTAGTCGCAATGTATTTGCATTAAATGGCTTAGACAATTGGGAATTAATTATCGAAATTCTTTTATATTTTAGATGCAAGCCAACAATTTTAAATTTGCAAATTATATTACCTTAATCCACCATGTGCATTCCTGATATCCAGAATAACCTCTGGTAGCATAACCTGGCGAGGTGATAACTTGCTGAGTTCCAGATGCAATGTTCAGTAATACTTCGCCCCCGCATTCTGCTAAATTTCATAAATTAATTATTCACATAAGAATTAAGTATGGCATGACCGTGCAATGCATATTGAAATTGGCTGGTACAAATTTTAACTATAGCCTACCTTCGCAATCCAGCCACACCAAATAGACGATCACCTAATTGTCACCCACAGGCTTATCACTCCAAATTGATATTCGTGCTTTAAGAATTCAAACATTAATCAATTCTGCCCATCCTATTCCAAGATTTCTCGTCCTCAGCAAAACCCGCCTTGGCAGCAACTTTGATTCCCACTGTGACTGTGTCTGGAAACGGACCTCGGATCTTCGCTGGACGGCTCTAGCTCGATTCTGGGCCCGCGACAAATTATGGTGCCGCCGCGCGTTAGGCTGTGCGATAGCGATTTAACTCCGCCAATGGTTGCACTCTGCCAGTGCCAGTCCCAAGCCGGGAGAAAGTAGGCGGGCGTCGCTAATGATCTATGTTGTCATATAGCGACGCTAAACTGCAAATACTACTACTACTACGATAGCGGCTTCAAGAATTCGAGTTTTTAAGTTACCATATTGCGCTTCTTTCATTAGCATGTGTAGGCCTAATTAAAGAAGACTTCGCGAGTAACTTCCAAAAACATTTTATCAGTAGGCCTACTAGACAATCCAACTTAGTCGTTAAATATATTTTAAGTGAAGCTGAAGCATACAGTGAACAGATGAACATTTTCGTTTCATGAAAACCACAACATTGCAAGCATTTTGAGTGCGTCATTGATAATCCTCAGTGTTATGTGCTTTTACGTTGTAGCACTATCTTTAGTCGAAAATAATCACCAGTAAAAAAACTTACCATTTTGTGATGATGCAATTTCATTGCAATATTGTCCCGAAAATCCATCCGGACAAATGCATGTAGAGCATTTGTTCGGGTTTTGGTAACCACCTCGTTGGCACGGCTGGCTAAGTGGAGTTTTGCAAGATCCTTCAAAGCATACAATTGAATTTTAAAAAGCTGTGTTGCAGTAGCACAGATCTAAGTTGTGGAGTGCGCTTTTAACACTCTCCACAATCCAGTATCTTACTTATACACGAACTTAGATATCAATTTAAGACCTGATGCATTAGCCTTAACCGCTGTGAATTTGACTCATTAATCCTGTACAAGCTGCAACAAAATAAGTGCATGATCAGGATCTCTGCATCATAGTGGTCGCCACCGTGAAAGCTCCACCCTCGCACGAATATTTACTCGTAGGGTTATATAGGCCTACTAAACTGTCTAGAATCGCGAACAGCAGGTCCACTTATTATTGTGTGCTCATAAATTCTGGCAGACTCGAGGGCTATTTATGAGAAACGATACACTGATCATAATATTTTGATCTGTGAGCTGCAAGACAGAAAACAGTCATTCGTTATTTTAAGAAACTTTACTAATGAAATGTTTGCTTGCATGTAGTGCACTTCAGCTGTCAATTAATTTTACGAACCTTTGCAGTAGCCTAAGTTGATTATCTTCTTGTCGTGGAAAGACAGATCCACTCTTTGTCCCATATTCTTCCGGTACAACGAATCTACTGCATACATCGTATCGCCTCCGTTCTTCGAAAATCCATTCTAAGCAATAAGTAAGTTTAGACAATGATGACGACGGGTATTGACGCCAGAGATTTTAAAGTCTCTGACTAATAAATTATAGGGCCTAAACACTAATAAACACTAATAAACGCTGCCATACACGTAACAATGGCTAGATCAGCGTTTTACAGAGTGTTCTGTGCGAAACAGTAGGTTTCCGTGATGCTGCGGCATAGATTCAGTGGAGAAATTAATTGAGTTTTGGCTGAATATATTTCTACATTAAAATGAGGTTCAGTGGAACTTTCATTTAAAAATAATTATTTACAATCTTACTACGGATTTAAATTGTATATTTCTCGATCACTGTTTTGAAAGATTATGTGGCAGAATATCTTTTGTTTAGGCTTAGGTGATGTAGACGAATTCAGAACAAGAAAGTAGCGCGGTACAAAAGATTGAGTAGCACTGGACTAGTATGTGAAAACAACATTCTTCTATGACAGTGTTACGATGACCTATGTTTGTTCTTATTGAATCGATTAATATCAAGTCTGTATTATTGAATACGCAGTTAAGTCGACCGTGCTCAGGAGCAAAATGTAGGCCTAAGTGATCAGTGTTCTGTCTTCATTATTGAAAAATGCAGGGTAGCCCTCATCTGGTCACCTGGTGCCGTCAGCTCTTGGAGCTCTGGCGACAGTCATGATGTATCCTCTACTCTTTTTGTACCTTATGACTGTTTTCTTGGCAATAGATAAGGGGTGGTTTGCCATTGCCTTCCCCCCGTTTGCCATCCGTGCCCGTTCGTTCACCCTCCTTACGGAGAGTCTACTAACAGGTCGCATCACGAGAAGGTGGGCACGGTGGACTTTGATTCGCCAGCCCAGGTCGGTTCCAAGTCTACGCCCCAATTGGGGTCGTCGTTCGGGTCTCCTCCCTGCTCTACTCACGTTAATGAGTGGCTGACGAACCTTTACGACCAGCCCTACTTCGTTTATATCGCGCTCACACAATAAAATGTATCATTACTATATTATAATAGACCTAGGCACCAAATATTGGAACATTATGCCCACGCTACAGAGCAGCGATTTCTATAATGGACGAATTGATTTGTGAATAGGTCTATTGCAGAAACTAATTTTATCGCCATACAAATTTAGATGTATTGCTCTAAATAATAATAATTATCATGGTTAATAGGACGCATGGTATAGGCTAGTTACCTACCGTAGAATAGTGCATGACTGATCCGTAAGTATATGGAAGTCCGAGAGCGTCCGTATACGACGCTTCCGCGTATTGTGGCCATTCATCCATCTCAATATTGGACCATAGAACCCTAACGGAATCGTTTCTGCCGAACCTCGAGTGCTCATGGACCAAGCCAAGCGAGTGACCAATCTCATGAACAAGGGTACCAAACTGCAATGCATAACATAAGAACCATCGTCATCATTGTCATCGTCGTTGACGTCGTCGTCGTGACGTCGTCGTAATCATTATCATAAGCAATTAGCTTTGACAGATTATCTAACTCAATTGGTTAGTGTCTTTTAAATGCCAGTGAAGATTGAAACAATATGAAAGGGATTTTACAGTAAATTTAAGTTTGGGCAAATTGCCTCAATTCAGAACGAGCCTCTGCCACTTCTGCTGCAACGTGTTGCAAAAACATCAACTTGCAGTCGACATGAAAAATAATTATAAGAACACAACATGTTTCAGGAGAGGCTGAGCAGCAACGTTTTACTGTCTATCGTCTAATAATCGCCTGAAAAATCATTATTAACGCGGAAAAAGAAGTACGAGTTAACTAACCGCTTCTACGCAGTATGGTGCCAAATTGATCTGCTGTGGTATGCCTGGTTTGTTAGGTATCCTTCCAAGTCGTGACCAGCATCTACATGTACCACATAGAAAATTATTATTAGTCTAAAACTAGTCAAGAACCGCCATAAGTCATCGGGTGTGGATGATCGCTTAACGCAAATTTATGCTATTATAATATAGGCTATGTTTATAAATTATAGATTATATTAGTATTATATTAATTATTGTAAGAACTGCTACGCATATCCTACACGTAAAAGAAATAACAACTAAAATAAAAGTAGATTTCATAGAGGACTAACAACGATGTGTGACTAGTGGACGCATTATGTACCTAGAAAAGAGTAATACTTACTGGAACCCTCTCACACTGTTTCTTCTCAAGCTTCTTACTCACACAGCACAGCTGCTCTCCGGTATTAATTTCTGTTTGGTAGGGCCTAATTATTAGATAAAGTCGTCAAAAAGGCATAGTGACACAAAATATAATTGCGAGATTCATGTTTAAAACTTCAACTGTACATACCCATCGTCTTCATTATTCTCAATGATAATGAAATTGCTGTTAAAGCGAGCATTCATTGACAGTTCCTCGAATCGAATGCATGTGTTGTCCGCCCAATGCTGGAATGCGCGACGAATCTTTGCTTTCTGACTATTGTCTGAAATAAATGCTTCTTAAATTACTAAAAGTATTCACACAATTAGTCTCGAGGAATTAGAACCTAGCTATGAAAAATGAGTCGAATGAAAAAGACTTTCGGAGCTCAAAGTACGAAGTAGAAAATAATGATCCAATTACAAAGATCTCGACCCAAACAGTGGTTTATAGACAGATCATCAGAATCTGTATGTAATCATACCCGTAATCGTGAACTTATATAGCGCAGCTTCAAGAGAAACGCCTCATAGGCGCGCTCTCGACCTTACAGCAACACACCGCAATAATTAAAGACAATGGTTTTCAAACGCTTGCAAAAAAGAGCAAAGAAAGAAAGAAGACGTTAAGTAGGTCTACGGGGACTGCTATCACTGCTAGGCTAGGTAACTTATTCAAGAAAGATGGACCGACCGTAGCGAAACTTTTATGCAGCACTGTACTGTAACAGTACTAAGCTTGCAGTACCATAGCTCGTCTCCGAATAGCAATATTATTGTGCATAGAGCTTTTATAGGCCTAATTTAACGCGCTCTTCTGTTTCACATTCAGCAACAATTATTGGCCAACTCTACTAATTTACTACAAGTCTTTACGAATTACGACAGAGTAGCCTGCTAAGTAGATACATCCAGCAATGAAAGTTATGTAAATGCACCAACGAATACTAGGCTTAATAATTATATATATATATATTATGTCATGAAGATAAATTTTAACGATTATTTAATCGACTACTCGCGACTAAATTCAGAAGACTAATCGATTAAAATTATCATAATCAGTATCTAATAGCCTATATATTAGGCCTATATCTATTAATCAATTAGCCCTAATAGGCTATGCACGTTTAGCTTCTTCCTGGCTTCTGTGCTGAAAGCGCCTCTGAGTTGTCAATGCTGGGAGAGGCGTTCTGTAAAATGATTGTTAAATATGACACGATATGATAAGTTACCATGTGTTCCGTCGAACATGTAATGGACTGGCATCGACCACTTGTAGGAAGGGTATTTTTTGTGGTTTATCAGTGTTCTCTTCTTGCGATGTGTAGATGTCGTCTTCTCCTCCTCCTTCTTGGCCTCGGTTATCATCATATCAAGCTGCTCCTCGGTGAACATGATGCATTGGTTAACACCGCTGTCGCTATAAGACGAATCCTGCAGATGTCGAAATGCAGTTTGCATATTTATTTATTCTATGGGGCTGAAGAGAAAGTCTATATAGACTTTAGACCTTATTGTAGATTCTTACGCAGGCTTTTCTACACACCTTTTCCTGCTGACCCTTCGTTTACTGAATAGTGAACTCGTCTAGAGCAAAATTCATAGCGTAAAACTAACAACTGATCACCAACCTATACGTAGGCATACTGTCGGCCTATCGCAAAACCAATATCAAGTTTATTTTATAACAATTATTCAAGATTTATTTAATAAAAAAATTATTACCTGTTGCTGCTTTATAATTTTGGATCGTGAATAAAAAGTGAGTGGATCACTAAAAGTAATATAGCCTACATGTACCTCTTTCTGTTTGCAATTTGAACCCGATAAATTTACAAGTGTGGAGAGCTAATGGAGAAATACGACAATCTGCTGCCAAAACGAAAAGCGACAACAGACTAATGATGGTCGCATTGGAGTTGATATGGGAGACATTGAGCACGTGTTGTGAAGTAATATCAAGTTTATTCGATGACAATTATTTGAGATTTAATTTTGATGTTTTGTCACTTTTTGACACGTTATTTTTTAATCGTCATTGTTATCAAGTGCGGAGAGTTAATTGGAGCTAATAATTATGCGGAAATTTACTCTGGAACACACCAACAAGACCATGAAGAACTACCGTAAAATGGGGTAACATTGGCACTGCGGGGTAACTTTGGCACAGGGAACCAGACTATGTATTATACACAGAGAACCGTGTTAATAATGTGTATCTGACCAAAATCTTGGAGTCATCGCTTCGTACCACCCATGCAACCCAGAATTTGTCCTTAGGGGCCGTCCATAAATGGCGTCACGCAATTTTGGACAATTTTTGTGGTTTCGGACGATACAAGCTCAAAACTGTTATAAAATCGGTCTCCTTGGAATGATTTCCGATTTGTAAAAAGTTTTGGGCTTGGCACTTATGCGCAATACGCTATAAAAGCGTTTTAGGATGACAAAGTTACCCATGATGGGTCTAAAATTGGTCTCACGTTGAAATAATACATGGTGCCAAAGTTACCCCAAACCCGGGGTAACTTTGTCTTTTGTTTCAAATATTTTTAAAATGGATAAATAATTTTTTCTAAATTTTCAAATTCTGCAGGGTCGTAGGTACCACCCACAATGCTCATAGTTTAAAAAACCAAGTCTTTTGCTCGACTAGTTTAGGTGTTATCCCACAAAAACCCTCCAAACTATGCCAATGTTAGCCTACCCCATTTTACGGTATACAAAGAGACTCATAACATGTGTGGACACTGGTGGTGGACACATTGAACACATTATTAGGTTGTGAAGTAATGTCAATTTTATTTTGATAACAATTCTTTGAGATGTGACTCGATAAAATTGTTTTTTGCTCCTTTTTGTTGCGTTATGTCTTTGGATCATCAAAAACATTGGGTGAACTCACTAAAATTGGTATAAAGTTTGTTCTGTTTTTCGTTTTTGGTTAAATTCTTACTGTCGTAGGCTACGTAACTATGAATTACTTTTAAGCCTGTAAAACTTGATTTAAAATTCTTACTTCTAGCGAAATCCTTAAGAGATAATTTTATTCTGGTCCACCCTGTAGGCCTATATCAAATAAAATTATGCTTATAATGAATGAGAGGTTCTTGTTCCAGTATTGCACTTTATGCGTACGAATTAAGTCGTTGATTAAAATACGATGACGCTATCGAAATCTCGAGCGAAATGCACTCCGTACTTACATTTGCGACATGATCGAGGCCCAATTTCTTAGCGAGGATTTTCTGGAGTTCTTGTTTCTTGGTCTTCGTCCTTTCGCAGACGTCCTTTGCCATTCCGCGACAGCCCACCCATTCCTCTCTCGTTCCGTCCTTCGGTTGCCATAGCGTATCGTTCGTCGATTCGTCTGTCGCCGATCCATTATCTAAACTTCTTGCCTGCAAATATTCATGTAGATCTATAATAGACCTAATTCATTGAATATTATATGCCTACTCATTATTACGCGAATCAGTTCTGACGATTAGACGGGCGATATTTACACTGAACATCAAAAAAGTAGGCCTAGTTTATTTTTATATGTGTAATGTTATGACTTGTGTCATGTCATGTCACATCGTCATCGTCGCTTCGTGGCGGTTGGCTAAGCCTATCGAGCACATGGACCCTCATTGCCAATGCCATCTGTCGCGAACCACCTTCAAAATGCAAGCGTCTACGAGTTCATTATCGTAAAACTTGTGCTGCTAGAATTCTGAACAAGCATGGGGAGAGGTTGCATTATTTTTATGTACGGCGACAATAAAACCACTCGACTCTTTGAGCCTCGTGGATCGTTTTGCAATCGTAATTGCAAATTTATACGGCGCCACTTCCAAGATATAGCCTACAGAGACGCCCCCAAACTTGACATAATAACAATTTAATCACGAACAAGAAGAATGGTCTTAGAACGGAAAAAGACGTAGTCCTAAAGAATGACTGAAAAACTCATGTTGCAGGTTGAACGGTTTGAACTGCTTTAGAATCCCTTAATTGATGGCTACATGATGCCTGTAGACAGATGACACACCAATAATTATAGGCAGCCTAGGATAGACTATTTACTCACATTTCATCTTATCCTTTCCTGCAGCGCCTACTTTATCACCCATGTAGGTGTAGCGAACCAGGTTGCTACAAGCTACCTTACTTATTTACTTAAGTAAGGCCGCTATTTCTATTACGAATTCATGGGTGCTATGCTTAGCACTGATCGATGCGGTCATCGCTATATTTAGCTTCCCATGCATTTTTCAATGGAACTTTCCACCACCGGCGATTTTTGATTGGTTAGACATCACGCGATGTTTTAGGCGCCAAAAAGCGCTCTCTTGCGGCAAATTAACGCGCAAACCTTTAGTCGGGCTGCAGAATTGAATCGTGTAAGACCTATGCTGGTGGAAATCGTGAATCGTGGTAAAATTGATGGTATTTTTGATTCTGGCAAGTTTCTCAGGTAGAAGACGAGGTTCTTCCGATGTCTTGTGAATCGATGTGTAATTACGAAGATTTCCGGCAACGATTAAATTAATAATACGCTTCCGACGGAGAAATTCTGGCATCGGCCGATGACTCAATAACTTTCTACAGGACGGAAAACGGTGGATCGGCTGTCCTAAAATATCAATGGGAACAGGGAAGTATAAGCAACCTAATCTATAGAGCTCGAACCTGAACTAGGTGTAATTAGATAAAACTTGTATCTCTATTTTTGGTGCAAATATTAGTTGTGGTGTATTCAGTCTGTGAACTGATCGGATAGGTGTGAAATAGTCAGTCTGCGAACTGATCTGATAAAACTTAAGCTAGTCAAGAGACATAGGCGTTTTAGGAGGGCCTTAATCGTGAATCTTTAATATTATTTCTATTTTATCGGCCGTGTAAATAATTGCTAATGAACGACAGACAGTCGCTTGATTGATTCTACAATAAATGAAACTTAAATAGAGAACTGTGAAGTGATTTCTGCTATCGAATTATAATGGACTCTGACGGGGAAACGGACAGTGTCTTAGGGACAGGACAAGAGGAAGATGAGTTATGTCCGAGAGAAACCCTTGAGTTGGGGACTACAGACAATACTGATGACTTAGACCCTGCTGTATTACAGAAACAAATGACTACAATAGAACAATTTATGGAGCGCCAGAGTAGCATTTTAACCGGTCTAGCTGAAGAGCTGAATCTAGTTTCCATGCAGCAAGCCCAATTAAGTTCCCGCCAGAAAGAATGTGAAACAATGGTGAAGTCGGTAGCTGAAGGTAAAGTGGGTGATGGAGCATGGGGGAAAGTTGAGGAATCGAACCCTGATAAGCACCCATTCAGTGGGGCTGTTGTGAGCTTAACAGCCACCGCTGACATATGTCCAATATCGGCCCATCCTGAGGAATTTGGTAACCAGAGAAGCTCACACCCTAGGTTAGGATTCGAACCTGCTACCATTGACACCAAAACCTTTGACCTAGGACCCGGATTTCCTCAACCGCGCTTAAGGGGGCGCGCAACAGTAGAGCCCATTAATTTGGGGGCGGAAACGTTAGGACAGGCGGCGCCCCCGCGCGTCACAATTGGTTCCAGCAAGTGGGATGAAGCTACAAAAGGTCATGGGTCAGAGGGTAAAATAATAATGGATCCCAGATTTAGTAGAGCAGAAGATTTATGGGAAGAAGTGGAAAATGGAAAAGAAAATTTTTCACAAGATGATCCAAGAAGAATGGATGTACAGATGAAATACTTTGGTGATAGACCAAAGGATTTACAAGGTCAAGGTCAAAAGGTAAATGACTTACAAGGTCAAAAGGTAAATGATTTACAAGGTCAAGGTCAAGGTCAAAGAGTAAATACAACTGACATGTTGCATGGTCAAGCAATGTATTATTATGATTCAAATGTTTTGTATAGAGATTTTGACTTTGAAAATTACATGCGTCGAAAACAAGATAAATTAGTTAGAATTGGAATCGAAAATAAATCTGAAAACGATGATTCAGAAATCACTGACTTGCGACCTCTACATAGAATCGAACTCGAATCAAAAGCGTTAGGTGTAGAGCAAAATGAGGGTAAAACTTGTACTAATCCCAGATTTGTAGTTTCAGATGGAAAAATGGGGGATTCTTCGTTGCTGAGCGACGACCACGTGGGAACATGGGATGCACATCCTCATCGGTCATCAGCGACTGCTACCCCATGGGCTGCCACCTTCCCCCCCTCGTCGGTTCCTGAAACAGAAAAATTCCGGTCACCGAGCAACATGCTGTCACAAGTGACCGCTTCAGTCACCTCGGCTGCTTCTGATGTCCTGTTCTGCGAGTCGAAAACAGAACCCGGAAGAACCCTCCCAGTCTTCGCATCAGTTCCTCAGATGTTCGCGTACACATCTGCTCCGAGTCGACCGATCATGTCGATGGTTTCCATGTCGTCGGAAACTCGAGTCACGCACAGCTACGAATACATACATTGGGCTAATGGTCAGCCCTTGTATGCGCCTTGCAGTCAGAAGATGGTTCCACCTGTTCCAGTCTTCCCTGTCTACGCGGAAGCAGTTCCTCTTCCGATCCAGATGCAACCGTGGCCCATGACGAGCACAGTTCTGGAAAACTCTGCCAAGGTCATGCAACTGCATCCATCGTCAGAAAAGCTCAGCTCAGCCAGTGTGAACTGTCAAGATAACTGTCTGAAAACAGCTGAAGGAAAGACAGTCAGTCTTTCTTTCCCAGCAGTGCAAGTTGCTGCTGAAAGTCGAGCATCAACTGGTGGTCATGCAACTCCATCAACCAACACAGAACAAGAAGAAGCTGCCGACTCAACAAGGGAGAAGGTGAGATCGCACATGAAGCTAGGTCATTATAATGGAAAAACGTCGGTAGAGGTGTTCCTAAAAAAATTTGAGGTGTGTTCCAAGAACAATCGATGGACAGAAGACGAAAAACTAGCACAACTGACCTGCGCACTGGTCGAACCTGTAGATCAACTTCTCTATGAATTTGACTCTGACACAATCACCACATGCGCCGACTTGATGGACAGGTTGAGGCTAAGACATGGGAGCACTGACCAAACGGTTTTGTACCAGACTCAACTAAGTGCTCGCAGACAGAAGGTAGGAGAAGATCTGGGTTCTTTAGTCCAAGACATAAGACGATTAATGATTCTGGCATTCCCAGGCCCGAGGTTAACACACAGTGAAACTATAGCGATCAAAGCTTTCCTTGATGCCTTACGAGATAAAGAACTAGCCTTAAAAGTGAGAGAGAGGGAACCGGTCACCCTAGACAATGCATACAAAACGGCCATGAGATTGGAAGGCTACCGCAGAGCTGATGAAGATGACATGGACCGCCAAGAACGACGTCCAGGCCGAGTCAAAATTGTGAAGGAAAGTGATGAAACGGGAGATTGCGATACGAAAGAATTTCGCGAAGACATTGCCCGTCAATTAAAACAATTGAGTGACAGAATGGACTGCTTGCTAAATACTCCATCGACCGAAAGACACTATCCGCCATGGCAACCGCAACGCACCTCTTCGGCATGGAGAGGCACAAACTATAAGAATCAACGATGGAGTCAGAAACCGAATGAAAACTACCGAAGAACAACTCCTGACAACCGACGCTGCTTCGAGTGCAACCAGGTTGGACATTTGGCCCGGGTTTGTCCTCGCAGAGTAACCTCTTCGTCAACTGGAGAGCAAGATGAACCTGAAGGACCTGGGGTGAGTAACGCTAGACATGTAAAAGGAAACAGTGACGCTTATCTGTCCGTGACAATTAGAGAGAAGAAATTACTAGCTTTGTTAGACTCTGGCAGTGAAATGACATTATGCCCTGCGTCGCTAGTGGATCCGGCGGAGATCAAAGGCTCCAGTCAACTGTTGCAAGCTGCTAATGGGTCTGCAATTCGGGTACTGGGGGAGACTGCATTGAAACTGAAAATCAAAGATCAGGCTTTCGAAATTCCTTGCTTGGTAACTGAGCAGGTTACTGAACTAATTCTCGGACTCTCTTGGATGGTGAAAGAAAATGTCATGTGGCATGTAGGGAAAGGATGGATCCTCGTCCGGAATCTGCGGCTGAATGTCCTGTGCAAAAACAGTTTGAAACAGTGTCAGCGAGCGAAACAAACTGTCTGTGACCTGCGAAATCCTCCGAACATTGAAACGAGCTGTGAAACGAATGTCGAAAATCGAACAGTGCTGCCAGAGACGAAAATCACGAAAGAAATCTGTGCCGTGCAAACCGAAACCTTCGAACCGGAAGCTTCGTGTCAAGAGAAGACTGCTGTCCAGTCCACTCGCTTCGGAAATCTCTGTCCTGCTGAGGTGGCAGCCCGAATCCCACGTCCATCGGATGTGCATCCTCGGGTCGATCCCAATAGTTCCTTCCGGGGTGGAACTTGCCTTCCTCCAGTGACGCCACCTGTCGAATCAATGCGAGTGGAAGAGTCAGATGCACTCTACATGGTCACTCGCTGCCCAAAGTCTGGTGTCGACCAGAGGATCAAACTCACCGGAGGAAACAGACTCGCAATGCTGGCGAGACTGTGGCAAGCGTAATGTGATGTAATGTGATATGATAGGGTAGTCCTGTCGCGTAATGGCGACAAGTAGGTGAATAGAGAATAGAGTCTTCTCTGCTTTAGTTGTGTTTTGATGATATTATATGTGGCCTTGAGATGTAGGTTTACATTTTTCTTTTAATGTGCTTTGATATATTGTGCTTTCTTACTGTGTAAAAATGTGAAAGTTGATTACAGTAATGAAGTGTAATATGATGATATATGTTATGTGAGAATGCATAGTTTTATTAGTGTGAAGTGTAGCTTAAGTGTGTCAGATTACCTGTATGTCTTCTGATGATAAAAATAACTATGTAGATAAGATGAATAATAAAGAAATGGGATAAATAAGAGATAACCAAGTAAAGATACTTGCACTTGTTTCGTGTAGAATCCCTCCAGGTCGTGTAATGGCGACGAGAGTAAGCGATGGGAGAATAGAATCTTCTCTGTTTTATTTGCTTTTTGATGATATGTAACTATGTGATGTGGGAATACATTGTTTTATTTTCTTGTGCATAAATGCTGTGCTTTCTGATGTAAGCTAGTTGGCTGTTACTATGTGAAAATGTTTACAGTAAGTGTTTAGTAGCAGTTACAAGAAAGTAATGTAGAGTGATGTGATGCTACAAGGACATTTAGTAAGTATTAGCTCCAGCGAAATGCTTAAAGAGTAGTCCTTTAGTTTGAAATAAAAAGGGTAGTTTTAAACTCAGTTTAAATATTTGAATTGCTTCTTGTTGCCACGAAGAAGGGCAAATTTTGTGCTTGTATGTTATGTGCATAATAATGATTGCAAGTTAAAAGATAATGATTATAGTAGGCTATGGTAGACGAAATTAGCATTCTGCGTGGTGATTGAAGGATAACCTTGTGTGATTGGATGAATGAGTAACTTGGTGATGATGTGGTGCTAGAGTGTGTAGTAAGGTTGAGTAGAGCACCCAATTGTAAGCATCGCCCTGAGAGTTAGTGAGTAAGTTGGATTATAGACTTAGAGGCAGAATCACTGTAGCAGGCAGTGGAGATTGCATGCAATGGTGAAGCTGGGCCTGTGGATAAATTCGTCCAGTCTTAGACTACTTCCTGCACGGATTGTAATGTAATAGACTAGTATAGGATATGGGAATAAATCCTTTATGCCTTGGGTATGCTTAACTGAGCAGTAATTCCTTCTTCGATCCAGGTAGCTAAGCCTTGATGTAATGTTGAAACGTGTGCATGTTGGTATGCATTATTAGTAGCCTAGGTTTATGATCTGACGTTGCTTCATCTCTATAACAGTGGCTTGTTGTGGAAAGAATGCGTGCCTGTAAAACACAGCTTATGTTTTAAGTTTGCTGTATATGTTTGGCTTGGGGAATGGGTGAACCTTGGTTTCGGATTGCGGTAGAAAAGATGGTTTGTGGAAATCAAACATTGTCTAAGAGATAATGTAAGGTAGTATGAATGAGAGTGACTGAGTGTGCTTGAAGATGCGCTTCCCATCTTGTGGCTTTTGATGACAAGTTTAAATGGATTATGGCCTCAGACTCTTGTGTACCTGAGATTTAGTATAGTATCATAACCATAAAATTGTGTAAGGTATTGATTCTTCTATAGCGATCCTTGTTGATTGTGATTATTATATGTGAAATTCTAATAATGCTACTGCTGTATAAAAATGTAATAACGGATTAATATAAGATTTGGCGCCGGAACATGACTACATGTGTTAAGAGGACTTTCTCTCGCTAGGGTTCCGTGCAATTGCTGGAAGTAGTGTGTAGTTAAGTTTCATTGTGGATAATTGCTAAAAGTAGTTAAGCTAAGTGATTGTAATTATGTGTAGTTAATGGGGTTACGTTAAACGATTACTCTTCCTCTTACAGACCGAAACAACCAGTTGGCATGGAAGATAAGATTGACATCTTGGATTTGATATCCCCGTGGGTAGGAAGTCATGAGGAGGCTGAAGTGGAACAGAAGACTGACCCAACAATTGAGATATCATCAGAGGAAGTTTCAGCTGCAGCGAGTCCAACTCCGTCGGGCTGTAATATGGTGGAATCTGTTGAGGAACTACCCGACTCCATGTCGAACAGTGAAGGCGTAGTACAACCCTCGTTAGGGTCAGGTCCGGATAGTTTGAGTATTCTGGGGCAGCTTCCGCAGAGGACAGCCTCTCTACTGGAACTAAATGAGCTGCCTGGTGACAGTCAAACTCCCAGCAGGTTGGAAATGATTGGGGTAAGCTGGATGTTGGTGCGATACTTCTACGAAAGGGGACCGTTAGAATTTGGACGGACAGAGTTAGATGCTCTGTTAGAGTCGACACCCGCCCTCTTGACCTGTGCTGAAACTGTGCCCATTGTGGTGGCTACCATTCACACGGTGGCAACTGTGCCCAGGATCCTAGACGTGATAAATCGTTGGAGGAGGGAGGTAGGAGATCCTACTCCTGAGTCGGCCTACGGGCAGGGGAATGGTCTCGCACTAACCCCGTGGAAAGAGGAAAATCTGTGGACTTTCAGAACCTGGACCTTAGCCATGGAAGTATCCCACCGGTTCTTAGCCCAAACGACCACCCTTTCCGAGGAAGTGTTCCTCGCGTCACTAACTGACCTGCTGGACCCTGTTGGTCGAGAGTGGTGGAAGGTAGAAACGATAGTTACAACGCTGTTTACTATTAAGAAGGCCGCATGGTTCTGGCCATTCCTCGTTTAACGCTACTGAGTTGGTTGTAAGCAGTAATGTTACCGCTTAAATGTACCAGGCTCCTATAATTTAGTATCGAGGGATCTAGCATATAAAACTAGTCCTGAAATGAAGATACGATTTCAATTGGTTATTGTATGTGGACTATACAATTGTGTTACTGAGTTGTCTTGGAAATGCTATCTCCTGCATTGCTATGTTTTACCTTTCCGAGATATTATTGCTATATGATGTATGTAATCTGATGGCAGGTATTAATGATAAAAACTGTGACAGTTTATGTGAATGAGGAGATTAGTAAGACTTTGTTGGTCAGTGTGAAGACCTCGGTTAGTTAAGAGCTGTTGTTGGGCATATGTGAACCCTTATGACTGACTAATAATCAGCCATTGTACAAATTTCTATGCCAATTGATGCAACTTCTGAGACATTGTAAGCTGTAGCATGCTAGATGATATACAAGTACTATGTATCCGGTTCGAGCTCCGAAGTATTATTAAATTTACCAGGGTACTGGTAAATTTAAGAGTAAGTTGTGGGGGGTGTAGCGAACCAGGTTGCTACAAGCTACCTTACTTATTTACTTAAGTAAGGCCGCTATTTCTATTACGAATTCATGGGTGCTATGCTTAGCACTGATCGATGCGGTCATCGCTATATTTAGCTTCCCATGCATTTTTCAATGGAACTTTCCACCACCGGCGATTTTTGATTGGTTAGACATCACGCGATGTTTTAGGCGCCAAAAAGCGCTCTCTTGCGGCAAATTAACGCGCAAACCTTTAGTCGGGCTGCAGAATTGAATCGTGTAAGACCTATGCTGGTGGAAATCGTGAATCGTGGTAAAATTGATGGTATTTTTGATTCTGGCAAGTTTCTCAGGTAGAAGACGAGGTTCTTCCGATGTCTTGTGAATCGATGTGTAATTACGAAGATTTCCGGCAACGATTAAATTAATAATACGCTTCCGACGGAGAAATTCTGGCATCGGCCGATGACTCAATAACTTTCTACAGGACGGAAAACGGTGGATCGGCTGTCCTAAAATATCAATGGGAACAGGGAAGTATAAGCAACCTAATCTATAGAGCTCGAACCTGAACTAGGTGTAATTAGATAAAACTTGTATCTCTATTTTTGGTGCAAATATTAGTTGTGGTGTATTCAGTCTGTGAACTGATCGGATAGGTGTGAAATAGTCAGTCTGCGAACTGATCTGATAAAACTTAAGCTAGTCAAGAGACATAGGCGTTTTAGGAGGGCCTTAATCGTGAATCTTTAATATTATTTCTATTTTATCGGCCGTGTAAATAATTGCTAATGAACGACAGACAGTCGCTTGATTGATTCTACAATAAATGAAACTTAAATAGAGAACTGTGAAGTGATTTCTGCTATCGAATTATAATGGACTCTGACGGGGAAACGGACAGTGTCTTAGGGACAGGACAAGAGGAAGATGAGTTATGTCCGAGAGAAACCCTTGAGTTGGGGACTACAGACAATACTGATGACTTAGACCCTGCTGTATTACAGAAACAAATGACTACAATAGAACAATTTATGGAGCGCCAGAGTAGCATTTTAACCGGTCTAGCTGAAGAGCTGAATCTAGTTTCCATGCAGCAAGCCCAATTAAGTTCCCGCCAGAAAGAATGTGAAACAATGGTGAAGTCGGTAGCTGAAGGTAAAGTGGGTGATGGAGCATGGGGGAAAGTTGAGGAATCGAACCCTGATAAGCACCCATTCAGTGGGGCTGTTGTGAGCTTAACAGCCACCGCTGACATATGTCCAATATCGGCCCATCCTGAGGAATTTGGTAACCAGAGAAGCTCACACCCTAGGTTAGGATTCGAACCTGCTACCATTGACACCAAAACCTTTGACCTAGGACCCGGATTTCCTCAACCGCGCTTAAGGGGGCGCGCAACAGTAGAGCCCATTAATTTGGGGGCGGAAACGTTAGGACAGGCGGCGCCCCCGCGCGTCACATAACCATGCATAGCATGACCCTTTTGTATGCAAGTTGTAATAGCACTAATAGGCCTATGATACTCTGGCAGAAACTTAAGTTGAAACGTCCTTGTTAGATCTAGCAGAAGATTTCTTTGTTGATCAGTCAGATTTCTTACCTGACAAATATGCAGAAATGCTGCCATGGCCAATAGGTGGAGAACTTTTCGATTAGTTATGAGATACATCTTGCTAAGATGTTGCCAGAAAAATAGTTCGCGTTGTTTTCTACGTTCTACCGTTCGACTGCGAATAAATAGTTTCACTTCAGTTCTCAAGCTGTTGTTGATTTCACCCTTTATAATAATTCTATGCTGGCTTCGGAAACGAACACAGAGCGCTCCTCTCGTTTGAACTGAATCAAGTTCTAAACTCAGACTTTTATAGCACATTTAGACTAAATTAATGTAGGCCTATGCTTCACAGATGAGTAATCTTTAGGGTCCTTAACCACCCTTAATTACACGGCCAAGCCTTACTCTAACACGCCGCTGCAGCAAAAAGATCCTGAAGCAAGTTTCAGGAAATCTGATTAATTACCGGTTATGAGCTCCTGCTGAGTTGTGTCAGTTTCGTCAGATGGCTCATAGGAAATTAATGCGAAAATACTCAAACAAACGAGATTATTAAGCGGGGGGGGCAGCTGCATCCTCTCAACATGCCTTGTACAGAGGTTCGCACTTCCGGACACAAAGACAAATGTATCCGGTGCTTCTACGTGAGGGTCTCCAGAGATACCCAGTGTATCTGGACTACATGACGACAGTTACTGTAGGCCTATATAAAATTATACTATTTCATGCTCTTGCCACTCTGCTACCGAGAACATGGTGACAGAGTCAGAGTGGTTTGAGTGCACAAACGCGCGTACACGCACATAATATATACATTATATATAATGTATATAATTATATGGGCTATACATATAATATGTGCTTGTGTACGGTGTAGGCCTACATGTATTGGCAGAGATCTTGAGCAAGTATTTCATGTGCAATTGCTCAGCGCAGTTACATGCTGAGCGACTATTAAATGGTGTCGTCAGATAAATGCGTAATAATCGGGGTAATGCGGCGGTGCCGGTACTACTTCTATATGTTTGATCATAACAATTAACCATTGGGGGAGGGACAAATGCATGGCTGGTCCCCCCAACACAAACATTGAGGAGGTCCATCCTCTGTCCCTTCCTAAGTTTCCACCCATGATTGTACCAATATCACTGAATATTTCATAATTGCTATAGACTTTTATGATACATGCATAGGCCTAAATGTTAAACGTGCGATCCGGTGAGACCCGGCAACGGTAGGTCACGAAAACAAATGCGGATCGCAGACTCGTACAGATCCGGCTCACTTTCAGCCCTGAGTAGTATTTCGTGCTTTGTAATTCAATCTGGCATGAGACAGAAAGCGTGAATGTTCGAGTTGTGAATAATCTTGTATCGATATTACATTAGCTGCCTGTTAGACTACGACAATGTAGCCAAACGAATTAATTATTGGTCTACCGGGTAGCTAAACGACACCTAAGCGGATGTCTTGACAGTCTTGAGTGAGTATGCGGATGTTATAGGATGCAAATTATAAACAAATGTCATAGTGATGATTAAATCAAAATTAAATTAAATAAAACTGGCTTCTTTTGCGACCAAATCAAAGAAATCAAGA
This sequence comes from Lumbricus terrestris, assembly GCA_949752735.1. Taxonomy (NCBI): domain Eukaryota; kingdom Metazoa; phylum Annelida; class Clitellata; order Crassiclitellata; family Lumbricidae; genus Lumbricus; species Lumbricus terrestris. Next base: position 60,969,514 of record OX457039.1, read on the forward strand.
TTGCATAGTATTGTAGCATGACTACAAAAAGAAAGCCTAAGGCTAAAAGGATAAAGAATTCCGCTAACTTGAGATCGAAAAGGCTAATTTAAATTATTTAATGCCATTAGGCCTATAGACTAGGCCTACTTATTATGGTACCCTTTTCCTAATTCAAGTATAGGCCCTACTTTTGCAAGCATACATTGGCGAATCAAAAGCAGAAAAGAAGCACAACTTGAACTGAGAATAGGAAACAAGACAAATGAAAATGAAAAGCTCGACACTGACATTGAGTTTATAAAATAATGATCTAGATGCGTTTACGTAAGCAAGACTAGTAGCAATCTTGCTATAATTATGATCTGCTGTTACAGTAGTGTAGGATATAGCCATTACCAAAGAAGTTAAGTGAGCTAGCCCAGAAAAGAGAATGAGGTTGAAAGCATGCTTGAGTGATAGGCCTACTAACGGTTTGTCGCGGTTTGTACTGGCTCCCAGAAAGTAAGTAAGTAAGTAAGTAAGTAATTAAGTAAGTAAGTAAGTAAGTAAATGAGTAATTGAGTAAGTAAGTAAGTAGGCCTAAGTAAGTAAGTAGCCTTTATTTGCATCTGACAAGCGCACGTGCATTACATAATAATTTACATTGTGTAAAACGATTACTACATGAAAAAGACTATGATAGATGACAGCAGATTCAAAGTCACTCATGGATGGCTAAATATAGCTGAGAATGCATCTGTTAATAAAATTATTTTAAGGTTTGCGGACGATTCGTCAAATGGACTATTCGTCAAATGGACGATTCGTCAAATGGACGATTCGTCACATCGTCCACTTGACGAATCATCCGTTGACGCTGAGTATTAAAATGAAACCAGGAACAACATCGCTGACAAGGAAGTGACCGTCCGATCGTGACTAACTTACTTAGCGACCTTTTGTTACACTCTTTACATGAAATTCAATCAACCACTTGCCCATCCCACTTTACAAAACCAGTTTAGTAGCGTTTATGACTAGTGTCTTATTTGATGACATCTGCTTGATGACTAAAACGGATCAGAAACTACTTCTGACTAACTTCTTTACGACTCTGTATTGTTCTCTTTTAATTTGGCTGACAGAGTTATTAATTACTTGGAATTTACTGTCCACCAGTGGTTAAATTACCAACCAAGCGGTTACTGAGACTCGTTATAATTATTCTATTCTACAAATACAATGTAGGAAGAATATGGTCAATTATTATGACAAGCCCACTTTTCGCTGATTGGATGGCTCTATTAGGTGGCGGTTATCAAATTAGAGTTGCCGGTTCGTTCTCTGACTCAATTTAAATTAACCACTACTGCGCTTCATTTAGGCTGCAGAAAACCACGATCATGATTGTACATGTAGGCCCAAAATTAATGCTTTATTTATGCTTAGTTATACTTATTTATCGCATTTGCTTGAGCGCCCCTTCAAGCTCACTACTCAGAGGCGCTCTCGACTACAGCACGGACACTTCATGGAGTTTCACGCCGAAGCGCACAGGCAATTGCAAGTAAAGGGCTTGCTTAAGGTACCTACGCGGCTGCTTAAGGTGGATTCGAACCTGGAACCATCCGACTTCAAGGCACCGCACCACCCCACCCCACCCACCCTTGTACTTAGTGTTTCACTTCAACTATGCTTGCTGACTGAAAACTAACGAGGAACTATGCTGCAGAAAAGAATGGTTCTCTGGTGGTTAGGCCTACTCATTGATTTTAACTCGAAACTTGCCTTTTAGCGTAGTTTAGGTTTATAGAAGGCACAATCAAGTATCATCAAATTAAATGTTTTAAAATAACGTAATAGCGTATACGGACGTTGCGTCAACGGATGATTCGTCAAGTGGACGATGTGACGAATCGTCCGTTGACGAAACGTCCGCAAACCTTAAAATAATTTTATTAGCAGATGCATTCTCAACTATATTTAGCCATCCATGAGTGATTTTGAATCTGCTGTCATCTATCATAGTCTTTTCCATGTATGTAATCGTTTTACACAATGTAAATTATTAGTTACTAAACACGAACAGTCTTGCAGTGACTAGGACTATATAAAATTTGGACTTATAACGTTGGCCTGCAACTCTTTACAAAAACAACACAAGGTATTCAAACTCTCAGTTTTACTTCCGTTCTGTAATAATTTAGAACCAGTTGAGTGTACCTGGGCGAATCTCAACATAATAGATTACATAGCCTATCGTACTGACAACTCCTGTAGAATCGAAGTTTAGCTTTAAACAAGTTTGTTTGGCATTTAGAGATGTCAAGACATGTCGACTTACTCGACAAACAATTTAGGAGTATACGCATACAATTAAATAACTCTAAAATAACTTTAATATACGCAAAATCATTGAGACCCAAATATAAATAAAATTAAGAATCGATATAGGCTACGTCAGGCTTACATTCATTGCTACTAAAAACTATATAGCATAGGCTACTTAATATTGCATCAAAAGTCAGTTGGCTATCACGCCTACTTTTGAAGACACTGAGTATTTTATTGGGAAACTTTTAAATCAAATGCATTCACAGGGGCATGTGACATCATGAGTATTAGGCTATGAGTAGGCGTACAAGTTTCAGTTTAACTCTTACATGTCATCATATCCGTATGCATTAAGCGTATACCGTAGCCTTAATACATGCGCTTCAATTCATACAAATCAATACAATGAACTTATAAACAACAAAGGCAAGAATACAAAAATCTCAGCCAGACCGGATAAAAACGATGTTTCTCTGGAAGTGTAAATTACCTGACACAAGACTCGTTGTCCATTAGTCCTACTAACCATTACCCACTATGTCTATAGGCCTATTGATTAAACTCATGTCCATAACTGAATGTCAATGGAAACAGTCTGTATGGTTTAAATGACCAACGCAGGAATAAACTAATACTTCAATGCATAAATAGGCTATCACAGTTACTGAATAAGTTTTTGTCAACAGTCAGTGATAAACATGGGCATATATCACGGATAATATAATAGGCCTTTCTGTGAGTGAAATGTTTGGTTTGAGCATTTCTTATAATTCCTTTGAAATGTTCAAAGTGTTAATGCACGCATCGTCCGGATTTGACACAAATTCTGTCCAGAGCAATGTCGCCAAAGTTTCCGTAACCTCTCACGCCAATGAACCGAAGCTGGAATATAAACACACGCAAAATTTAGTTTGAAAATTGTGTATAAAAAACAAGTAAATTTCACATTAATTCTCAGAAAATCTCAGTTGTTTTCCAGGAGCTATTATTTTTTATTCTTGTGACTATAAAATTATTTTTATCGCAGGCCATGTGCATGATTAAGTTTTCAGGTAACGAAAATATGTCCAACCATAGGCTACATCTTCTAACATCATTTCATTTCAAAACCTGCTTTTTCTCGCGGAGCCTTGCACACTGGGAGCGCCTCTGAACGGCTCACCCTACTAGAGGCGTTTTAAAAATGTTTAAATACAAATTTAAATCAATGCTTGGTCTTTGGGATTACGGTCATTGAACCACAAGAATCGTTCAAAAATATGGCAGTGTCAGATTCTAAGCATATCCCTAAAACCTTTCAAAAATAAACATTATGACAATATTACCTGTGAATTGTTGGATAAGTTGACTTCCACTGATGCGTGAAGCCAACGTTTTGCCGATTCCCTCGATCTCATCCAGATGACGGTTGACTTGGAACCGTTTGATCTGACTAGTTGTAAAGTGTTGACATGAACGCCGAACATGTGATAGTAAAAGTCTACGCACACTTCTCCAGCAAAGTTCAGTTTCGGAAGTAATAACCTAAGCAAGAAGACGACACTGCAAGTAAGCAACTGGCCTGCATTGGCGTTGATTATATCTTTCAAGCAAAAACAGTTTTTAAGTATTTTATTAGTAAGGAAAACAAGACAACTCCGGGACAAAATAGCTCAAAATTGCAACTCCACAATTGATTAAATGAATTAACTTAATGAGACTGAAATGTTCGTGTTATAGCAGCGATTTAATTTAAATGACAAAGAATTAGCCGTAAGGACTATTTAGGGATGGGATGGAAAAATCAGTGCCGCGCTGAATATAAAATAACGAATCTGTTTTGAATCGGACACTGTCTCCGTGAAATGCACAGTTTCTAAATAAATTGTTAATTTGAAATGCAAGTAGTAGCAATGTTTATCTAAAATACAAAACTGTCTATTATTGGTACCAACAAGACCAGAAGGGCAGATGATAAAATTTAGCCAATAATTGTGTGACTTTCATAGTTTTATTAAATGAATGCTGCGAAAAAACCGCTATACATTCATTCATTCGTTCATTCATTCAGAGCATTTATATAGCGCCCCTTCAAGAAACTACTCAGAGGCGCTCATGACATGTGTCAGAAGATGATGCTTCGAGCCTTATGTTGGAGCCGGTCATCGTTATGAACCAAGTTATGAAAGCGACGGCGTTTATTTTACGCCATATAAACGCGTCATATCTAGGATGTCGTCTTTGTTCTGACTAATCAATCACTACTCAAATATTGCAAGAATTTATACCGAGCTTCGACGTTCGGAAGTTGGGAAGAGTTGGAATCTATGTAGACGTAGCGTTTTCCATCAAATGGAGACTCTGGACCAGTTCCGTTTGTTGGTGTGGAGCCATGAGACATTTTCCAGTGGAACGGATCCGTTTTGTTTTGGGTCATTTCGCAAAAGCTGTCCACGCGAGGTGCTTCTTCGAAGGAGCATTGAAACAGAGACTTCCCGACCACAGACTGTGCATTGCCACTCGCTGTATACAAGCAAATGTATGCATGTTATAATTTAGAATGTATTACATTATGTTAAGCTGCATTTAGTGCATTATCTGAAATCATGTGGCATCATGTTGCGCTATATTATTTGGCATTGTTATGCTACCATGTGCTATGGTCCTGACGTACACTTGTCACTAGTTTCCTCAAAGTTTGCAAATTATTCGCTCCGAATTAAATAATTGTTGCTATTAACAAGCTTAAGGCCACAGAGACTAACCATTGTAACCAGCTGTCACTCCAAGACAGGTTCTCAACACATATAGTCAATTGGGATAACCCTGGCCACTTAAGGTCTCAAAGGACGTTTTACTATAATCTATAGTCTACAACACATTAGAATCATGAAACTTTGTAGATACGCAGACAAATAAATTATGTCAGCATTTTAAATTATTCAGTTAACCCTGGTCATTGCATTCCAGACCTATATATATATATATACGGTATATATAAATATATATATATATAATATATAGGCCTATATATATAGACTAGACGCATGCGCACGAACACATACCGCACAATTTCTTTGTTGTCTCATCTCGACTGCTGATGATATCAGAGAAACTATTGGCGTATACAACTCCAGAGTCCCTGCGTCCAGCGATACCCGCAGCCTCTGTTCCGTTGATCAGGGGACGCACAGCCACCACAACCACCTCTACCCCACTTCTCCTCATCAGCTCACCCTCACTCAGCGCCTCACTGGCCCTGACGTTTGAAGGTCCACCAGTGACCAGCAAACAGACGTTCTTAACCCCACGTCGCTTGGCCCCTGTGTAGATCTGTGTGCGAACGGTCCGCAGCCCATCCGCAATGTCCCTCACACCCGCCTGCTTGTAAGGAAGGGCTGAGATGGCGTTCCGTAGACTGGATGCGTCGTTGTTGGATGTGAAACTGATGACTTTTTGGGTTGAGCTGCCGAAGGTCGTTACGGCAACCCGAGTTGCGTTGCTGCCAATGTTGCCAATGTGTGCGACGATTGAGTTGACGAAGGTCAACATCTTCCGCCAGTTGTCCGATCCAACTGAGTTCGATGAATCAACGAGGAATGTCAGATCAAGTCTCTCGCAATCTGTAAAATGTGGTACGGAATTGCAGTGAGAAATTCCGCTTGTAATCTGCATTCGTAAAACTACGTTCGATAAACTAGTAAAGTCGTCGGGTAATTGGTGTGATAGGTCCCTCCCTCGGGCTCTTCCCCGTATCCTCTCGCTCTTTCAAGACGTTTGTCCCCCCCCCGGAGTTTTCTGTGCTGAGAGAGCCTCTGAATAGTCTATGCTGCCAGAGGCGTGTTTACATTTTTAAATACGATACGAATAAACATGCGGAGCATCGGTGGGGCAATGTCTGGCAAAACATTAAGGACGAGTTAAGGTCGACCGATTCTTGAAGGTGTGTTTATGGTTTCTAATCATGTAGACAGTGATAAGATGCCACGTGGTGCAGACTTCCCGAACTTTACAAACTAATATTAGAGATCGCACTTACCATGCTTAATTTTTCGCTTTAGTAGTCAATTATTATTATTGCGAATAGTTATTAATTGTCACTCTCTAGTTTCCAAGCACCGTTATTGATGGTGTTGGTCAATTTGTGAGTGAAGCGCTTGCCTGAGGTTCCTACAGTGGCGTAGCCAGGAATTTTTTCATGGGGGGGCAGTGGGGTGGCAGCTTAAAATGATGGGGTGGCTATCGTTGGCGGACTGAAAGTAGTCAGGAGTGTCATGACATCATTGACATGACAGCAATGAGCAATCACATAATTGACATGTCTTAACGACGTTAACGTGTCTTAACTCAGTAACTGAAGAACGAAGTAATTTCAGTAAAAGTCACAATCACAAAATAGTAGTCGTAAGTGAATTTACAAATATATTTTCTTAATTTGTCTCAGTTGTCCTAAACCGAAGCTACAAATATCAGAATGCGAAAAAAAATTGTTGTCTAATGATCAAATGTCTAAATAATAATTGGCAGTAAAAATTTCACAAACCTAAAATAGATGTATTCTACTGTTTTTTGTGGTTAGCAGCAATATTAAATTTCACTCTCACTTTGAAAAGCACAACCAAAGGCCATTAAACAATAAACACATGCAATAAAACGTGTGTACGCACATATTAATGAATGACGTAGGGTATATTGCCATAGACTATGTATTTTTAGATTTTGGATGTATTACAGTATTGGACATTAATACGCATGCAAGCCTCACTAGCTTGTCTGTCCCACAGTGCACTATAGTGGCCTGTCCCACTTTCCCATCACCCACCCTATAAGAAGTTGTACAGGAAGTTGTATAAAAAATAAAATAAGTCAGAAATTATATAACATTCTTTATCACTCGTAAAAGTAAAAAGTAAAACATACGCAGGGATTGGGGGGCAGCTGGGGTGGCAGCCCTTTCATTTGGGGGGGCGGCTGCCCCCCATGCCCCCCCGTAGTTACGCCACTGGGTTCCTATATACGGTACATAATGGGAGCTCTTGTAGCATGCGTAGGGCAAGGCAATAAATTGCACAATTGAGTTGCTTGTTTGAAATTGAGTTGCTTGTTGCTTGAGTTGTTTTAGGCCATGTAAATCTTGCTCCAAACCATAGACCTATAGAAACTGGCATATAAATATTATAATAGCGTAGTCACTGTGATAAGCTATAGTGCTGTGTTGCTTACCTCGATGGGAAACTGACGAGGTTGTGTGAGTTCTGTGCGTCGTTGTGGGAGCAACAGTTGTTGTGGTAGTAGTGGAAGATTCTGTTGAAATGACTTTGGGAGATTCTGGTTGATTGTGATGGCGATCGGATGGTGCAAATACTAAAGAAATACACAGGTAACGAATGAAGACTCCCTTATTGAGTCACACTTTACGAGAGATACATTTAGTCAAACTGATGCTAGAATACCTTATTATTAATGTCCGCATATTCTGCTCCTCTTATCTAGTATTAGGCCTAACGGTTAAATGAAAACAACATTATCAGCTTCGGAGGTTTCTAAAGGTACGGCGGTAATGAGTTTATGTCGTTGGATAAAAATAACTATTAGCCTAATTGTTAAAAGAAATCAATCTGTTAAGAAAATAGGCTTAATAGACCTACTTAGAGGACTATTAATTTGACAACTATACTTTTTCTTGCTGCAGAACAAGCTGTGACACATTGCAGAAACTCACGTAAACGTGCACACGATTAGAATGCATAAATACCAGCGCACTAGAACTATACATGTTGGTCCAATAGGCAAATAAATATTAAATTAAGAGAAAAATGTCTTACTCGGTTCTACAACAGCCTGAAATCCACGTAGACGGTCATTGATGCTGTAGTTGCTTCGGAAGATAATCATCATTTCATTTGACTCGCTGAGAATCGTATGATCGGGAGTTTGGCCGCAGCAAAATCTAAACATCGAAACATTTACTAAGAATGTAATGAACGAAAAAATATTGTGGCGAAATTCGCCTTTGCAGCTGCCGCGGTCTTCTCCTCTTCCCCCGCCGCCGCCGCCGCGGTCTTGTTTACGCGTTCGCCGGCATCGATTAGGCGGTCGCATCGCACCGTCGTTCGCACGTGCGCATTAAGGCACAGAACTCACCACTACACCACCATTTATATGTCCCCTGTCCGGGCCTGTGACGTAGAAGTTCCTCGGTCCGGGCCTGTGACGTAGCAGTCCCCTTCCCCCCTCCTTCGCCTCCAAAGACCTCTGTCCGGGCCTCTGACGTCACGGTTTCCCCTTGTGCGCATGCGCGGATCTGGTAAGCTGAAGTCCCCCCTGTCCGGGCCTCTGACGTAGCAGTCCCCTTCCCCCTCCTTCGCCTCCAAAGACCTGTCCGGGCCTCTGACGTAGTAGTCCCCTCCCCTCCTCCGGCAAAGTCCCCCCTGTCCGGGCCTGTGACGTAGAAAGTCCCCCTGTCCGGGCCTGTGACGTCACGGTCCCCTCGGTCGGGTATATATAGGAGCGCGGTCTCCATGCATTAGCCTTGCCACCTGGAGGCCGCGAGGCGGACGCGCCACCTCAGCATCTCCTCCTCCCCCCCGTCCCGTTTCCGTCACAATATAATATATAGGCCCCTATTGTATACAAATGGAATAGTGGTGTAATGTAAAGTCACGATTAAGGTTTCTAGCGTCTGCTTACAGCTGTAAGCACCATAGAACCTATCATGATGATGAGTTCTCTGCCCAAAGGCAGGTTTAGTGGCTTTATACCTGTGAGGATGAATGAGTTCCCCGTTTGCCTTCCTCACAGACAATTGCAGGTGGGTAACTTGTCCAAAATCGCAACGTAGTGGCTTGAGGTAGATTCGAACCTGCGACCCTTCGGTCACAAGGCACAGAACTCACCACTACACCACGGCGTCCCACATAATTTATAATAACCATCTAGGTCCTAAGTGTGGCCCACTCAGTACATGTCGTTAAACAGCAAAAATTGTCGGCGCTATCCTACCAGTAATTGGAGGCTATGCGCGCTTAAAGCTAGTTAGCAGTGACAGTGCGTAGGCCTACCTCGCGCCTTCTAGTCCGAGGTCTGCTTTGTACTTGATCTCAACCCAATGAAAGCATGATCCACTTTCGCAATAGATGCCGAAATCTCCATCAAACGACAGCATCAGCGCATAATTTTCTGGAGCCTGTCGTAAACACGTACCAATAAAACTATATATTTCTTGTGAAGAACAGAACTAGGACAACCAGTTCTCTGAAAAACTACATTGGCAATGAGTTACAGGAGTAATAATAAACATTATTACACCAGCAATGCTGGTTGATTCTTAAATGTAAGCAGAACCTTTTTTATTTAATCTATCGTTTAAATTTAACTAGTCTAATATGATTGTTTCTCATGTCAAAATCTGCAGGAAGTCTGTATTTTTAAATAAAAATGATCAATATTTTGTAGTAGATCCTACCTTAATCCACCAGGTGCATTCCTGACGTGCAGTGTAACCTGTGGTGTCATAGCCTGGAGATGCTATGATCTCATACGATTCAGGCGTCAAGTTCAACACACCACCACATTTTGCTGCAAAACACCAATGAGAAATCACATTAACTTGAAATCTAGCAGACCCGAAAGAAAAGCCATAGCATCTTTACCGGTAGGCTACTGATTAATGTCTCATGAATTTATTTTCGTCATAGATCTATTTAAAAAAGATTGAAACCAAATTTGATTTAGGCTATTGTATTTTGCATTCAAATGCTATAGCTTCAAATCTTCGTGTAACCACTGTAACGGAATTGTAACAGAATTTCTTTTAAATAAAGATAAGCCAATAATAGAAGATGATACATAAATTAATTAGATCAAAGGGTTAACCGTGTTTTGCTGGTGCCACTTGATCGCAGTATCGTCCGGAGAATCCATCTGGACAAATGCAGGCGGAACAGTTGTTCGGATTTTGGTAACCGCCTCGTTGACAAGGCTGGGGAAGTGGAGTAGCACATGTACCTGTGACATGTTTACATTCGTTATTACGATCTTAAGCGTTTCAGTAAAATAAATTGACCATGATAGGCTACTATGATATTTTAATTATAACGAGTAAATAAATAGGCAAGTAAAATGCAGTGTAATATGCTGCGTGTAGACAGTGGAATGTCATGCATATTATTATGATCAGTAGCTGTCGACTATTTTAGCATGGCATGGGGACCAATCCTATGGCCGTGGCCGGATTAAGGCATGTTCAACCCCCCACACTTTAGGGGCCCACACATGCGGGAAAACAATTTTTCCGACAATTTTTAGATCTTGTTTGCAAATTTCAACCAAACGACTAAAAAGGTCATCAACTTTTTGGGACGGAAATAATCAGTACTAGACCCTATATTCTCCACGAAAATTTCAACCAAACGACTTTAGAAAAAGGTCATCAGAATTTTCGGCCGAATATCCGCAAAAAATTTATCGAACAGGGCCTCCACATTTCTTAATCCGGCCTTGACTATGGCTCACTTTGAACAGCGAACTAGCCAAACAGCAGCACTATTGAATATTTGCAGCACAATTTGTAGTGCTTAGCCTACATGGAACTATTTGAACTATATAATTATCTCAAGTAGGCTAAGTGTGTTTTATTTTATCAGTAGATGAGCAGCATAGGCAAGGAATAGGCAATAACGAGGAAATTTAGCTATTGAGTTAATGTTCCGGGTAACTTATGTTAAGAATCACGATGTGCTGTCTTTAGGAGAAGAACACTTTCAGATGACCAACCTTCGCAATAAGCTAAGTTGATGATCTTCGTGTCGTGAAAAGACAGTCCTGTTCTTTGCCCCATGTTCTGCTGATACAGACGTTCTAATGCAATCATTGTATCCTTTCCGTTTGTAGAAGCTCCGCCCTGAAAGAAAAGTTATCTAGTAGGTAAGATTATGTGGCCTACTATTAGCCCCAGGCATACAATAAGAGAATCAATTTCCTGACATTCAGTGAGCAGAACTTTTACTGAACAAAGCGATGATAATGATGATGATTATGATGATGACGATATATTCAAGTCCCTGATGGATCCTAGATACCTCGGGGCATTAAATAAATAATAATGATAATTATAGTGACAACAACAACGGCAATAATAGTAATAATAATAAAATAATAAAATAAAAATAATCATAATAATAATACTAATAATAATAATAATAATAATACTAATAATAATAATAATAATTATAATAATAATAATAATAATAATAATAATAATAATAATAATAATAATAATAATAATAATAATAATAATAATAGTGATGATAACGCCGATGATGACGATGAGCAGGAAGCGGAGAGGACGATAATGATGATGATGAAAAAATCAAAATCAATAATATTACTGATAATTATTATTAATAGTAATAATTTTTGGAGTTTTTGTTTGGTACATGTAGGTATGCAAGATCAAACCTTGGATGAATAGTGCATGACTGATCCGTAATTGTATGGAAGACCGAAAGCATCGTTGTCAGCCAAAGCGAATTCCGACAAGAATCCTTCGTAGATATTATCTGAGATGATCCTAATGGCTAGGTCTCTGTCCTGTCTCATCTGTTCATGCCAGAGACCCAACGAATGGCCAATCTCGTGAACCGGAACACCAAACTAGAATATAATGAAAATAATCGTAACCTACATGATCACAATCATCATTCATGATCAAAATTGCTTGAAACTTAATCGAACAGCGAGATATAGGCTACAAACTATAATAGAAAGGACAATGAATTCTTGAACACATAATAAGGCTTGTGTGGCATAGCCTACAGTATATCATACGAAACGTACAAACACTCGTCGAACAGGCTGGCGTTCAAAATGGTAGCATGGCTGAAAATTTCATAAAATAAATGAACTATGCGAATTGCATAAAAGACCTTTATTGATGGTGCCCTGGAAGTGCTTGACCTTAATAAAAGGGTATAGGCCAATACATGCCTACAAAGCCCTACATGCACAACTAGTTAGTTTTTAAAAATCTTAAATCAAATCTGAAGGTGAAGAGACCGAATGATTGGTTTTAACAATAGGGGAAACAATGACGGTTAACTTCAAGTCAAAAGAGATTATGGGTCTGTTCGTGCGTCTAAATGTTAATTGGTTATGAGTTTACTGTCATGTGCCGCTGTGCGGGACTCAGTTGATCGTCAGCAACATTGGTAGCATAATGTCTGGATTCACTTACCGCTTCAAAACAATCTTCGTTCAAATTGATAGGTTGAGGTATCAGGGGTACCCGTCCAGTATACGAATGACACCTATAGACAAAATTAGCAACGGTGACAATAACTGCAGAAGGTGATCGCGAAGAAGAGCGTGCAGAAGAAGAAAAAAGGTTGAAGAAGATGATGATGACGAAACAGAGGAAGAGGAAGATGATGAAGAAGAAGAAGAAGAAGATGATGATGATGAAAAATAAGAAGAAGAAGATGACGATGAAGAAGAAGAAGAAGAAGAAGAAGAAGAAGAAAGAAAAAGGAAAAAAATAAGTAGAAGAAAGAAGAAGAAAAAGAAAGAAGAAGTGGAATGTGAGAAAGAAAGAGAAAGAAAGAAGAAGCGGAATGAGATGACAAGCAGAGGAAGAAAGCATTAGAACCACAACAAAACAAAGACGAAATGAAGTCTGAGCAACAAGAAAAGGAGATTCTTGTAAGCGTTAATCCCGAGAGATCACCGCCATGCTAACGAAGTGTTGGCCACTTCCAATTTCTGTGTCTCCGCACATGAATGCGGATAACGAAATTATTATGTATGTATGAGCAATTGTCATAGCGCCTTCAAAAAGCTACTCAGAGGTGCTCCCGACTACAGCGTGGGCACTGAATCGCAGTTTTACACCGAAGCACAAGTGCAATAGCGAATGAATTACTTGCCCATGGTCCCAACGCGGCGCTTTGAGGTGGATTCGAACCCACAACCTTCCGACTTCAAGGCACCGAACATACCTCTACACCACCGCGCCTTATTTATTCTGCGCTGTCGTTTGGTTTTGACATGATATCGTGACGCTGTTTTAATTAAGATTACTTACATACTTACAGTCTTACAACAAATAAAATAACTTCATCGTCATCGAATCCAGCCGTTCATAGGCCAATTATGCCGAACCGTTAAAGCAATTTTAGAAGAATTATCGTCTCTGACAATAGAAAACTGGTGTGAGAGAATTCGTAGAATAATCAGCTTATTTGCGATTAAAACTGTAGGCTACTCACCCAGCGCTTTGACTGGTAACAAGTATGTGGTTGTCATCAAACTCTGTGTCTGTTGCCAACTCGTTGAAACGAATGCACGTGTTGTCCATCCAGTGTTGGAAGGCATTTCGAACGATAAATTTCTGCGACTTGTCTGAAATGATGTGTTCCTCGTTGGATTTAGGATCAATTGGCCACCATTATTAATTGTACAATACCCATACTCTTTACATTACAAATCTGTGCAATGCCCATACTTGTATAGCATCCATACTTCTACATTGCTTATTCGAACAAATGCGGCAGTATAGATTTATCCTACTATTTCTGCACAGGCTATTGCTCCTGATTTCGTCTGAAGAAAATATCCCCGGTGTGCATAGTTATCGGAAGTCATCATCATGATATTTTATTTTTTAAATTACGCACAGACACACACACTGCTGTCGTTGAACTTTACGAGCAATAAATTAACTAAGAGCACATTGATCAAAATACGGAAACTTTATCTTATGGATAAGAAATGATTTGGCTCTGTTGAATTTCGCAGCGATTTCTTCAGATCAAACAATTTTTTATATTTCTCGTGCAGGAATGTAAAGTAAAGGTCCTATAACTATTTATCCATTTCGTAGATTTATGTAGTGCCTTTATATGATCTATATGATCATCAACTCACGAGCACTTCCGACTCAGTCTCGGCTAAAGAGAGCAAAGTCTTAATGTGGGCATAAAATATGATGACAAAAGTGCAACAAGCGATGAACCTCCGAAACCTCATTACAAAACATGCACCATGTAGGCCTAAGCAAAATGGGAATGTACAGAAATATTGTGGCCTTCATTACCGTGTGTTCCGTCAAACTTGTAATAGACTGGCATCGACCATTTCCTGACAGGAGTTTTCTTGAAGTTCACCAATGTTCTTTTATTACGATGACGTGCCAAGGAAGCGTCCCCCGTTTGCTTGGCCTCGGTCGCCAGCATGTCAATCTGTTCCTCAGTCAACCAGACGCATTGGCCGAAACTTGTCTCTTCCGGTTCTGCTTTATTCTAAAACATTGTGGTGTGAACAATAATTGTCCTGTACCTACCTGTACCCTTGACCTACATGTGTAAGCACCTGCATCCTTGACCTATAGATATGCACCTGCACCCTTGACCTATGAATGATATACCTGTACCCTTAACTTACGTATATGTGTCTGTACCCTTGAACTTTGTATAATATGTACCGTACCCTTGACATATGTATAATATGTATTTGTACCCTTGACCTGTGCATATGTACATGTACCCTTGACCAATGTATATAAATCTGTGCCCTTGACCTAGTATGTATATAGACCTGCACTCTTGACCTGCGTATATGTATTATGTCCCTGTACCATTGACCTGTGTATAATATGTACCTGTACCCTTGACCTGTGTATATGTACAGTTGTACATTTATCCTTGACCTATGCATAAACGTCTGTACCTTTCACCTATGTACATGTAGCCTACCTGCATCCTTGACCTTACATGTAAGTGTCAGATTATTAGTGCACAGTATATAGTCTACAGCTTCAATGTTCATTCATTGAGCGCCATTATCTATTCTAGCTATTCAGCGATGGAAGCATCGAGCGATGGCGATGAGCAATAAAGCGCTTAGAACAACTCAATGTTCTTACTCAGCAACAATTATTGCAAACTGTAATTAAATCTTCAGCTAGGCCTAATGGCTGCAAAAAGCACATACGTTGCAAGACTCGTGTTTACTTCTCTGTTACCAATTTACATGGCTTTACAACAGAAATAAATATGCGTCAAATAAGATTCTTTATGATACACAGATTCAGATTGGAATGAGATTTCTAGTTTGAATTGTTGCGTGTAGGCTACAGTATTAGGTCTATTATGGGAATAATTAGGCAGCTCACTGTGCCATTATGTAGACCTATTACAGATCTCTCTAGCTTAGTTGTCAGCAGCCATTGGTGTTTTTAGTAGGCTACGGATTTTAACGATTAATTGTTGATTAATTTTCACTTATTTCATGATGCCAAGCTGACATTTCCGAAGTAAACAACATGGTGATCATTCATGATGTGAAACTTCGAGTTGAAAATTAATTTAGCGATCGTTTGCATTAAATGCCGATGGAAAGATCCAGGATGGCGGCAAAAATTTATTGTTTCTGGCAATATTCCTAAACGGATTTCTTTAACAAAGAAATCATTAACTAACTCGGTAAGTCTACATTTTGATAGTTTTCAAGCTTTATTTGACATAGACCAAATAAATCGAATTTGATCGACTAACTGGGATTAAATTTAGGAGATTAATTGATTAAAAATATTTTAATCAGTACAAGTCCTAATTATTATTAGACGCAAAAACTATGTCAAGGAACACTAGATAACGTTTATTAATAGGCCTATTTACCAGATATAGAATCTTTTTACTTACGGTGCCGACAATGTCATCATCGTGGCCATATATCTCGACGAGCATTTCCTTCAGCTGTTGGTACTTGCTCTTTGTTCTCTGGCACGTGTCTGTTGACATTCCATAGCATTTCAACCAGTCTGACATCGTTCCATTCTTTGGCTGCCATATCTGACTTTGCGTGCTGTTGACAGTTGACTTTTCGTTTCCTAGACTCTTTGCCTGTTATTACATGTTTCATGTCAGTCACTCAGGGTTTATTCTTGGTATTCTTGATAGAATTAATTTAGGCCTATTCCAAAAACAGTTAAAATTAATCAAATATAGCTAGGCCTACTACTGCACTCGGTTATTGCCTTTAGCAAGCAAGATCTAAGACTAGGCCTACTGTTTAAAGAATATCATCTTATCTTTTAGATTAAACCTCTGTAAATCTAGTAAATATTTCAATGGCTTGTAGAAATTTCTTTCTGAAATACGACAATTTTGTCAACTGATATTTTGTCAACTTTCTTTACATACCTGGCAGAAGCGCAGAAGTGTTGCAAACATCAAGACCTGTACAGCATTGCGAACGTTTACAATGAGCATTTCAAGGCAGAGGTTGGCCTCGATTCCCAGTTGCCTTTAACTTCAACCGTAAAACAATTAACTTCAATTATAAACCTTTGTCTTTTTATAGAAACTTTACCATAGCAAATAATATTCTTTCCTGTTCCGATTATAACTTCAACGATAGCCACTTTGAACCATTGTCACGTTGTCATGCATCTTTTATAGAATCTTTCGAGCTATGACATTCCTACACGAATCAAAATTAGGTCGAAAGACAATCGTCAGAGCAATTAACAGTGGACCAATTAGGTGACCTGATAATTATTGAAGGTTGCGGACTCTGCTAATTACCATCATGTCCTGGTACGGTAATCAGTCATAAAATTATAGAGTTTATGAGTTTGTGTTTCAGCATTGCACAGCAAATTCTGACGCTGTGAATATATAATGAAGCATATTGAACGCAGTCACAATGTTTTATGAGTCTGCAAACGAACCCTTGAACGCTGTATTAACCCCTCCTTCCAAAATAAAATGCTAAATTATGGGAAAAAACTTTGCACAGGTGTCTAGGTTAATTTAAGCAGAATCGGTGAAGGAGGATATGGGCATCTATTCTAGTCAAAGTTTATATCTAACGACCAGTCAGGTATTTGCAAAAAATTTTAATATTTCAGAACAACTCAATGTGAGCCAAAATACACAGTCACGCATCACACATAAATCGACACACACACACACACACACACACACACACACATCCACGCACGTGACCGATGAGTCGACTGTAGCATTCTGCCCCATACTATTGCGGATAATGATAATCACACCCATAACCAAAATTATATACAGGAGTCATGCGTGTAAAATCCGAATTGTCATTGTGTAGGCTACTTTGTTTCTGGTGCAATAAGCCTTACTGCAGTCAGCAGTTACAGCTCATTATGGAGCGGAATAATGTACATTATGTGACTTTTCCTGCTCGTTGATGAGTCTTTAGTTAGGTGGGGCTCATTTGTAAACGATCAGCCTACTTAGATGCATTCACCAATGTAGGCTACATGACGACTCTATGTGACCTAAGTCTATTAAATGACGACGCATATTAGCCTACATTAATGCTGTTCTTATTACGCACTCGGGCAGCTTACGTAGGTAGGCCTACTAAGGGTGCTAAGCCTATACTAATGGATGGCACCTTGATTTGAGTCACGAAGTGACGAAGGAGTAACCTAAGTAATTAGGAGAACGTTAATAAGATGCGCGAATTTTGCAATACGTCTTCGCATTGGAACCATGTGCAATGCAGTGCAATTTGCAGTTTATCTAGCACCGCTTGCAGCATTGACTATTCTCTAACGCTCCCAGTGCGAGCAGCCAAGAAAAAAATGGTTTTGAGGGGGGGGGGGAAAAAGAGACGCAGGAAAGAATGTGAGAAAAGCGAAGAGGAAGGGAGGGTATTACACGGAGCAGTTTCAATGGTGGAATATGTTCTGGTTTTGGACAAAGTGGTCCTATAGTCTACGTACAGAGAGATCATGCCGGTGTCGGGGACATGGACTCTACACTCTACAGGCCTATGCCTGTAGGCAGTGTAGGCACACGGTGACTATACGAATTAGGCCTACGCATTGTGCCTTAAAGTGATGTGATCGAGGGTATAATTATTGTGCCCAGATATGATCTGCCCTAAAGCACGCTGCGATTAAAATACATCTTACCTGTCACATCGGTAAAGGGAGAGGAAAGGTCGGAGAGAAGCTGCAGAATGAAAGAGAGCGAATATGATGAGATCTATGAGATATTTCGGAGCAAAACCCAACTTTAACAAGTTTAACTGGAGGAGCAAAATAATGCATTTGAACGTGAATGCGAACGGTTTGATGAAGCTGACCATGTGCAAAATTGTGCATTGTGCAAGGATATGTTGGACAGCTTTGGATGACGAATAATCAGTCTCGCAGTAACTATAACCTAAGGACAGACTGGATATAGGCCTATAGGAATCAGACGAATCCTGGGCAGGCCAATTAGAAGAGAGTTGGAATAGACAATTCTTATGTCATGATGCATGTAATATAGAAGTCAGTGTGGAAGAGGATACGGATCTGCGAATGTCCCTGATGACCCGGTGTTGAGAATTGGAGCCTTTGGAGGCCCATGCAGGGTTGGTGATATGTTCAGAGGTGACTCAAATGAGAACTGTCCCGGATGTCATGATTATAAGTCATGTGCACTAGTAGTGAAGGTTAACAGGAAAGCTTCCAGCAAGCAACATGAAATCAAGTTTCCGAAGTTGCTGGAGCGTGACAAACGAGTTTTGGAAGAATTTAGGAGAAGGTTGGTGGAAACCAGGGCTGTAATCAAGGGTAGGCCTAAACGCGGGTATACGGCGTATACTTACCTCCGGGGGAAAACGGCATCGTATACTCATCGCGAAAAGCCAGGGTATAGGCGGGTATACAGCGTATACTTACCTCACAAAGGGCATTTGGGTATGCGCACGAGAAAGGCAAAGGGCTATTTAGGTGTATTTTTCACAAAAAAGTTCATCAACTTTTTCGGACGGGAAGAAAGGGTAAATTTTTGGCCGGATGACTAAAAAAACGGTCGTCAGATTTTTTGGACGGGAAAATGGGGAAATTTTTTCCGAATGACAGCCGCCAGAAATTTTTTGCCCGAAAAAGGCGGTTTTTCGCCCGGTCAGCGTGTACTCACCTCAAAATTTACCAGTACAGCCCTGGTGGAAACCATGCACACATTTAAATTATACCAACAGGAGGGCTAGGTTTTTTAATTGGTTGAGGTATCGCTGTATGTAGACTCACAATGATATACCTTTTCGATGTTATTGCACTTATATAAACACTTTATATGCGCACCCAGCCATTTGCATAGCGCAGTTTTCGACCTCCCTAAATTGTTGTAAATAGGGCTACGTAATCCGCTTTACATCTTCTGAAGAATCTAAGATCATCATAACTGTAATTGTATACTCCGAACTTCTAATGACTGTTATTGTATACACAATGTAGGCCAACTCCGAACTTCTAATGACCTGCTGTATGACTAAGCGCAGGATGCCATCTCATTCATGATCGCTGCGTCTTGTTAGAAGGATTGTTGAGGGATGATCAAAGAAAGACCCGCATCTGATTATGACTACCGTAGAGACCCGAACTGTAGGGAAATGAGCTGCTAGCGATGGTTACGATAAGTGCGCGAAAGCCTTAAGAGTCGGAGAATGAGACGAATTTGGGAATGGCTTCTTGAGTATGGGAAGGCTTTAATTTGGATGGGAAAACCTGTGAGTAGTAAGTAGAGAAGCCTGAGGCAGATAGATAGCAAAGAGAAGCGACGGACCCATTGGGGGACGTGATGATGTTTTGAAAATATTAATTATTTAATGAGGGCTTCAGTGATCGGCTCTGCAATATTATCTTGACTACAGCATTTAGTTGCTATATGGCATGCACTGTATGTACATGTATATTGCATGCTAATCGTAAAAGTCTTTTCTTGCAGCTATGTAGGCTACACGTACGATGAATCTTACTTTTACCAATGCATCAAACTTGGTTTACTGATTGTCCATTGGTGACGTTCTTTGACTTTCCTCTCTCCTGCGCCTTCTACTGGAACATAGTTTACTAAAAACTTTAGAGTAACTCTTCAAACTACAATTATTATGGAGTTCGTGGGCATTGCTGTAGGCTATCTGGTTGCGAACATTCCGGCTACTTTAGGTTTCTAGACTTTAAATTATGACCATATTATTATTGACGGATTGATAGGCCTACTATGCTTGACCAGTTTGAGCATTTATATAGCGACCCTTGCAGGATGAACCATTCAGATGCGCTGCAGGGACGAAAGACTCTGAGAGAAGTAGCAGAGAAAGAAACAGAGAAAGGCGAATGAATAGGTCCATTTAGTATTTCTGGCCAAGACAGCGCTGGGCCTTAAAGATCAGAATGATGATTGAATGGTAGGCAGAGAGAGGCAGCAACCAATGTAGCCTAACTGGCAACTGCTCAAACATGCGTGTAGACATGTAGAAGCGTTGGAAATACAGACAAAATGTTCGACTGTTTCTGTTGAAGCCGCTGTCGTGTTTCAGAGTAGTGTCCTGCGTTTTTCTCAGAAAGGCATAGGCTATTTGTTCTGGATTATAACTTTGGACAATAATGATTGTTATAATTATGACAAAGCACTAACACAATTATATAAGTAATGTGATTTCTTTGGTATGGCAAAACATTTTCAACATTTGATATGCTAATTAATTTACTATAAATAATGATTCATAAAATTCGCACGTAAATATGACAAAAACAGAGTACAAATACAACCGAATTAAAGCTGGCAACATACGATTCATTCGCTTTCAGTTTATGATAAGCAACAAACAGTTTCATAAGAGACTTAGAACAGTTGCAAAAAGACAGCTGCATGATTAAATAGCCTATTCACGGTGAGCACGCACATGAATGCGTTAAATAAAACAACAGCGACAAATGAAAATAATGTGCAGTCAAATTGCAGACCGCGGTCTCACAATGCAAAAAATTCGATCGAAAAATTGGCGTCAAGCAAAATCACAAAGCAAGGTTTTAATAGAACAAAAACTCAACCTTCAATGCAACAAATACATAGCTGATAAGTTTTAAATTCTGAATTACAAAACCCAGCCAAATAACCTGACAGATACAATGCCAACTGTAAAAGTTGGACTGCATATCAGAATTTGTATAGCCCAAACGCTCCCAAACATCATAGGCAAAACAAGAGCAAGAGATTTATGCATCACTCAGACTTACAATAATACAAAAACGGCAGAAGAGACACTATAAAAAATGATCTAATCACCAGTCAATGTTCGCAGATGTAAGGCTGTAGGCTATGCAGCACAGGAATTAAAAAGACTGATGGGTCTAATGTTTACCGAATATAGCCTATTCCATTAGACTAATACTCTAAATAACAGGAAAATGTATTCGTATCAATAAATAGCAATCATTACGAAAAATAACAGATCACATCGATTATAAATAATTAACTAAAACGCCACAACAGTAGCCTACTAAGCTTTCAATAAAAATATTGACAATAGACTACATTCTTTGCTTAGGCTACATGTATGCGGCCTTAACCACAGGTTAATAGTTGCGCAAAAGAATAGCAGAATCACACGATAAATATAACTTAGATCACTTTATGATTCATACCAAAAATAGTATTCTTCACGATAAATAACAGATTACATTGATAATAAATAATTAACTAAAACGGCACAACAGTAGCCTACTAAGCTTTCAAGAAAAAATATTGACAATACATTCTTGCTTACATGCATGCGGCCTTAACCACAGGTTAATAGGTGCGCAAAAGAATAGCAGAATCACACGATAAATATAATAGATCACTTATGATTCATACCAAAAATAGTATTCTTCAAGATAAATAACAGATTACACTGATAATAAATAATTAACTAAAACGGCACAACAGTAGCCTACTAAGCTTTCAAGAAAAAATATTGACAATACATTCTTGCTTACATGCATGCGGCCTTAACCACAGGTTAATAGGTGCGCAAAAGAATAGCAGAATCACACGATAAATATAATAGATCACTTATGATTCATACCAAAAATAGTATTCTTCAAGATAAATAACAGATTACACTGATAATAAATTATTAATTGGTGTTTTGACATAACAACCTTTCAATACTTTTTCCGATTGGGCCTCTACATGTTCAGGCTGATTCAAAAGCGCAGTAAATACAAAGCAATGGCAAAATTATAATTGTAAATACATGTAGGCCTACAGATCACAATAAAGTTAATGATGTGCAAATGTCCAGCATTGCGACTTGAGATCCAATCATATGCATAAATATTATGCAATCTACAGACTTAAATATACCATTTGAAAGACAATGTATCTCATAAATAAACACCACTGAATACTTTATATATCATATATCATATCAGTTGCAAAACGCCATCAGGCACTGTAGACTTAACATGTTTTGCAATAGACTTCAAGAAACCGTCAACAAAACAAAACAAAAATAATCGCTTCAAAATACTTGCCATTAGGCCTACATGTACACTCGATCTTAAAATCTGTTTGCCTTAGAAAACAACTTGTCAATAAGAGGAACAATTGGTCAAATTCCAGTAGGCCTAAGAAAGCACAACCATCTGCACTATTTACCAATTTTTCTGGGGCAGTTTTCTGTTCCAGACAGAGTTTGCTTCCCGACACTAAGTCTTACTCATAGATTGAATCTATTAGGCTAAATACAGTTCAAACTTGGCTCTGTATGGTCCAGCGCGATATTGCCCGAAAACCCGGTACTTCTTACACCGATTAGCGGAAGCTGAAAAAAAATTCAACAGAACTTTAAAATTTATTTCATACAGTGATATGCTTATTGTCTGTAGTGGACGAGTATAATGTGGAGATGGTTGAATTTTAACAAACAATTGATTGAATTATTGATTGAAAGTGGACCATGAAAATGCATTACTGCAGTCATCCTTAAGTCGCCTATGTTTTATGGCTCTCCCCTAATTTCTTGTTTTGGATCCGATACGATAAGTGCTTCTTGTTCTAACTGTTTGCGTCTGAGTGGGTACAACTGTAGTTTACTATGATAGAACAGTTGTCCACTGTTTTTAAATACGCATTTCTATCATCTTTAAGATAGCAAATGCTTAAGCAGTTGAATATTCACATGTAGGCTACAACATGTAAAAGTCTTGCACGCACCAAGCAACGTTGGTATAAACATAATATTATTGTTCTAATATGACAATGATTGTATGATAACTTATGTGGTGTCAACTGTTTGCTTGAATTCAATAGTATTGTTCTATGCTATTCAGTGATGACTTTATACTTGATTACGACATTATTTTCTTACTTCAAAAGGAAATCGATGAACTGGTAGACGTGGTAACAATTGGTGTCGTTTCTGGCGTTGTCGTTCTTCTTTCGGTTGATGTCGAGTTGGTCGCACTGGTCGTGGAAGTGGGAGAGCCGGTAGTGGTAATTGAAGTTAAAGTTGACGTGACGGTGGAAGTATTGGGAATGGTAGTAGAGGTGATAGTACTCGGAGGAGTGGTAGTGGGAAAAGTACTAGAGTGAGAAGTTGTTGCTTCGGTTGCGAACGTACTAGTGGCAGTGGGAGTGATAGTAGTGGGAAAAGAAGAGGAAATAATAGTTGAAGAGGAAGCGGTACTGGTAGCAGTTGGTGTTGAAGTGCTGTCACCAGTAGCTTTAACTAAAAACAATTCAGGTAAAATAATGCGTTTAATAAATTATAAATAAATCTTAAGTTGTGCAATTCTGATAAGATAGTTCATAACACTTATTAACTGCGATAATAGTCTAAACACTTTCATGTAGGTACGTGTTCAAACACCAAGTCTTAGGGCTACTGCATTGCACTTTAGACTTCTCACCGTCAACGCTGGTAAACATTTGTTACTTCCTATCGTCAGTATACATCGATTTCCAATAAAATTATTGGTTTTCCAAGGATTTCTGGCAGAAGGATGAAAAGTTGAAAAATACCATAATTCACATTTTAATGATTGATGAAACAACTTGAAAGTTTCTTAAAGACCAGCCAACGTTCAATAAAGCCTGTTTGGTTTTTTACCTTTGTCGAAACAATTGCAAGTGAATTTTTTAAAGATATTTCGCTTTGGGCTTTAACAAGAAAAGATGTCTTACTTGGCCTAATGATGACCTGAAATCCACGTTGAGCTGCGAAATACTCAACGCTGTAGTTGCTTCGAAACGTGATCATCATTTCATTCGACTGACTAATCACGGTGACATTAGGTCTCCGGTCGCCACAGAATCTAATAGGCAAACAATAATTTATAGTGAACTTTAAGAACAAAACTAAAATACTCAAATAATAAAGAGTTCATATAATTGGTGGTTGATTTACTAACGACACCAAACACGAAATTTTCGGCTGCAGTGTAAGTATTAGCCTATTATAATGTTTTGGCTGTTCAGATGTAATCAACTATTCTATATCGTCTTCCGAGTTCGGCTCATATGCAGTTCCAAGAGTGAAATGATTTCCATAGCCTACTGTGTTCTACCCCTAATTTCCTTATTTTCTCGTCTATTTCTTTTATCAAGAATAAACTTCTTTACGACTAAATCTGTGGCAGGCCGTTGCGAACATATAAGCTTGAGCATTATTGGCAAATTATTAGCCAAACTCGCATAAAAAAAAACTAGTAGGCTATATAGGTAACATGGTGAGTGTTTACCTGCCACCTTCCAATCCAAGATCCTTTTTGTACTTGATTTCAACCCAGTGATAACAAGCATCGTGCTCAGAGTAGAGACCGAATTCGCCATCAAATGTCAATTGTAACTGGTAATTTTCTGGTGCCTGTAAACAAGGTATTAAATTTTTTAAAGACCAACTGAAGTTCATTAAAGTCGATTAGCTTTTCAAATTTTGGGAAAGTTACTTAGTTATATTACACATTAACAAAGCTATCCAAATTAGACAGGTAAAAGCCGTTAAAGTGAATTTTTAAAAGTAAATTATAATTAGTATCTTTCAAGTGTGCCTATTCATCTGCTTTTGCGAAGTTAATGCCAACTTTATCAGATGGGTAGTTATTCGCAAACGGTTAGAACAATCAAAACCATGTGGCCTAAGTAAGCTTATACTTTGGTCAGAATGAGCCAAGAATACGAATAATAGTAACATATTAATAGGCCTACCTTCATCCACCAACTGCATTCTTGGTGTGAATTGTAGTGATGCATGTCATCGTAACCTGGAGATTTTACAACTTCCTCTGATCCAGGTGCAATGTTTATTATTCCACCGCATGTTGCTAAAAATAAATTTACAAAATATTAAGGTTTTTCTGTGTTGAGGTTTATTGTAGGACATTTCGTTATTAAGAAAGATTAATCTTAATTCGCTGCACATGCAAATACTGGATTTGAAAACTGCACCATTACTTTGTTTCTTACGAACATGTAGGCCATTTTACATGTATTTCTCTGTATAGCCTATCTTGCTCCAAGCGCAGAAAAGCGCATGTTTTAATCACACATTCACTTATCTCATCACTTATTTAATTAATACCTCCTCACAGAACCAAATCCGCAGTTTTGAGGCAATGATAATAATACTATTATATCTAAGTGATCTGCTTCTTTCCATTCATGCCTATCTCACAAGTTAAATAACTGAACGTAAAAGTAAGCTTTCTGTAGACGTTGAAACTAACTGTCGTTTAGAATTTCGTTTTAATCTAGATACAATCTTTGTTTCGTACCATCTTTTGCTGGTGCAACTTCTTCACAGTATTGTCCGGAGAATCCATCTGGACAAAGACAGCTCCAGCAATTGTTTGGATTTTGGTAACCGCCACGTAAGCATTGTTGACTGAGTTGAGTCTTGCAAGCACCTGTTACAGGAACGAAAGCACGTCTTTCGTATTAATTTATTTTCGATAGTAGCTGTTGATGTTTTGTTGGTTGCACTAGGTGTTGAAGTAGGAGAGCCTGTGGAGGTGGCAATTATCGTTAAAGTTGGAGTGGCAGTCAGTGGCGTAACAATAGGGTAGACTGGGTAAGACAAAGTCTAAGGGCCCCCGAGTGTAGAGGTCCCAGAGGGGCCCCGAGTTTAATACATTTCAATAAGTACCGTAGGGAGAGGGCCCCACCTTCATATTTTGTCTAGGGGCTCCGAGTTCCTAGTTACGCCACTGGTGGCAGTGTTAGCATTGGAAATGATAGTAGGAGTGATAGTACTGGGAGGTGCAGTAGTGGAAACGTTCTATATAGGGTAGTTGTTTTTTGGTAATGGACTACTAGTGACAACGAGAGTAATAGTAGTGGGGAAAGGAAAAGTAATATTAGCAAGCAGAAGTGGAAGCGTTACTAGTAGTAGCGAGTGCCATATTTTATTTGAATATATTCTTTCATGTTTTACTCCAACCATTCAACTGCGAGGGTCTCGATACGGTAAATTGAACACCTCTTTGTGAACTCCTGGAATTATATTCAGCTCAGTCTTGCCAGCAACCGACATTCACAGAAAAAAATGTTTTCGTGAAGGTCCATATTTTCGATCAATGGCCTAACTGAACTAATAAAATTGTCACTCCTTAGAATACTTATGCGAGCTATGTACAGGAACAAACCAATAAACTCCCGAATTTCGATCGCATTAGCGAAAATTAGGAAAATGCTTGTTGAGAAGTCCACAGTAGACAGCCATGGTTTTGTGAAAATCGACAAATGGAAACACAGTGTGTGGTAAATTGCGTGATAGGCTATCGATTATATGTGCGAGTCACAATTATCTAAGCAGTAAAAACAAAATGCGTATTGATGCTCGTTTTAGATTGTACTTGTGAAGAAACAGAAAACAACTGAAGATTTTATGTGCACAAAACACTGAGCAACAGCAGGCAGGATATTTTCCTCTCAACGTCGCACAAACGCGCGGTAGACCTATGTAATATTATAGGCCTACACGAGTACACTTGTATATACGCTGTACCGGGTGTTTATGTGTTGTTTGCTCGCGTAAAAAATTAGCTATTAAATGAGAGCGCCTGCAGCTTGTAGGTCTATTTATCGCTCAGAAACACTCGCAGGACCAGCGCTCTTCAACTGACCTTGACAATATGCTGAATTGATGGTCTTGATATCCTCGAAGGAGAGACCTGTTCTCTGACCCATGTTCATCTGATACAGAGGATCCTGCGCAAGCATCGTGTCCTCTCCGGTCATGGAAATTGTGTCCTAAACGGTTAAATAATAGAATCAGAAATAATTTTATTATCTTCGAAAGAAGTCCGTCCAGCCTTTCTAACGTGATCGGCTTCAAACGAAACCATTGGGCAAGTTTTGACGCCAAACCTGGCTTAATTGAGTAGGCCTACTGCCATTGACTTGATGTTAACATATCTATTGTATGCTGTTTCCATATAGTCGTGTGTGGACACCCTCTGTAGCAATTTTTGAGTGCACCCCGGCACTATCATGAATGATTTAAAACTCATTCACGGGTATAGCGACCATTAAAGAAACCTACTCGAGCCGCCCCAACCCAGTCAATTGTGAGTAAAAACGCAATGAATTCCAGACATCCTGAAAGCTATTTATTCACGAGCTCACGCGTAGAAAATTGAAAGCAAATTTAGCAGAAATTAGATTTAACCCAAATTAATCTGTGTGTAGTTCTACACAAATGCAAGCCTACTTGTGGATGATTTTTATTGGTAAAAAATCATCAGTGGATGTCACGGCGATTCCTAAATGACTGAGCATCATAAATGGATGGTGTTGGAATGGGCGGTCACTATACCACTCTTTTGCATGTTATAGCTTTACCGAAATCGCGATGTGCTTGCTGCTTACCTTGGACGAATAGTGCATGACTGATCCGTAATTGTATGGAATTCCAAGAGTATCCGTGTCTTTCATGGAGAACTGAGACCAGTAATAGTCGTAGATGTTATTCCAGAGAATGTTGATGGCGCTGTCTCTGTCGCTCCTCATCTGCTCATGGAACAGACCGAGCGTATGACCGATCTCGTGCACTGGAGTTCCAAACTGGAAAACACAGCCAGAACATCTCTTTGTCAGCCTATTGTTATATTCATTATTTGCCTCATATCCAGTTCCATATCTGCTGCATGTAGGCCTGCTATATAGTGCAGAATGATTGTTTGAGCAAGACTAGGTATGACATTTGTATATTTGTTAATGCCTCAATAAACGATCGACATCATTGAATTGATGCAATTAGTAGGCCTACTGACTTTCTGCATTAAGTTATTAGAACAAGCTATAATTATATCACTGAATAGAAAGAAGCTTCCTTACGCGCTCTAGGCACCCAGCTGGTAAGTTGATTGGTTGAGAATTCATGTATGTCCTTCCAACGTATGAGTGACAACTATAACAAAAACAAAATGTAGCAATTTAGAGCAGTTTATAGCCAAATTTTAGTTACCATACAAATGAAGTCAATGTATAATCTATCTATCTATCTATGTAATTTATATAGCGCCCCTTAAAGGAGTCTACTCAGAGGCGCTCCCGACCCAAGCCCGGTCAAAAAGAAAAGTCTTGAGCAATCTATAAAAAGAGCCAGACATGTTCCGAGGGTGGGAACGCAGGATAGAGGGAAGGTCATTCCAAGCGGAAGGTCCAGTGACCGAAAATGCCCTGTTCTGCCTAGTGGCAGTGCGGGCATAAGGAACCATGAAGTCACCTCTAGAGGCCGAGCGCAGAGATCGGCGATCCACAGCAGTTGAGGTCAAGGTGAAGAACTGGTAATCACCAAAACATATAATTTACCTGAATAATTGTGCGAAATGGTTTAGGGCTTGATACAATTGTTTTTCAACCTTCCAGTAGGCCGTACAGATAAAGTCGACCTTCACAGTTCAAACATTCGATACGAAATGCCAATTGGTTTGATTCAGTTGGACAAGTCTTTGCTGTCCATTAACAGTGTTCCGCATCTCAAGGGCCAAACCAGGTTTTCCTTTAATTAATTTAGATTTCCTTAAAGTTGCGAATTCAGCAATGAAACCGTTTTCAACATACCTATACTCTGGTCGACCAGTGACAAGTACATGGCTGTCGACAAACTTAGCGTCTGTTGGCAATTCATTGAAACGAACGCACGTGTTGTCCATCCAATGTTGGAAGGCATTTCGAATTGTTGATTTCGCATGGTCATCTAGTAATATATAACGGATCAAATTTAGTGCAATTCGATTCGGTACGTGTCACGAAAATAACCTTTTCATTAAAAAAAAATCATTTTCTTTATTAAACATAGACTAGCCTAGCCAAAACGATAAAAAAACTATTTTCATTGCGATAATAATATCTAATTTTTAACGTCACTCACTGAGCAAGTGTATCTGTGAAGCACTTTTTAGCACACAAGATACTATATTCATAAAGAGTATTGTAATTGTCGGCTTCTAATAAATGCAATGCCACACCTTGTTTTCCGTCAAATTTGTAGTGGACAGGCATTGACCATTTGCGAACAGGTTTAAGCAGAGCCCTCTTCTGACGACCTGTGAAGGTCTTGTTTTCAGAAGTCTTGGCCACACCGATCATCATGTCAATCTGCTCTTCAGTCAACCACATGCATCCCTTGCTATGCATGTCTCCGACTGATGGATCCAACATTGACACGCTCTGAAATATCAACACAACAATCAAAACTTTTTTAATTTACAACGGATATCTTGACAAAGCAACGAATCAATAATTAGTGCATTATACCAGATATCTATACCAGTCAAGGATTTCAGTGCGGAAAGGCGATGCATTGACAAAATGTCAAAAATGTTGGCACAAAATTTCCTTAGGTTGCTTTGCTACCAGAATGTCTCTCTGAGCGAAGAGACCATAGGCTATAGAAATTTCTGATTGTAAAAGTCGAGGCCTATTCCTTTCATAAACCTAGCCTACTTCATACTTCATACTTCGTTGAATAAAAAGCAATTTCTGCTGCTCTCGTTCTATGCGTAAATTATCCCAGAACCGCAATTTGCTCCTTGAGCAATAGCCTGGTAGCAGACATTAGGTGAAGTTCAGATCTGTTATTATCGGAACGTGCTACTAAGGTTACTTACATTGTCGACATCATTGAGGCCCAATTTCTTATGTAGCACATCATGAAGTTCTTGGTATTTGTTCCTTGTTCTTTCGCACATTTCTTTTGGCATTCCGCGACATCTCAACCAATCAGACGTCGTTCCTTCCTCTGGCCGCCATGTCCGATCATTCGTTGTGTCGACTTCAGACGATTCACTTCCCAAGCTTCTTGCCTATTAATATCATAGTAAACACCGTACAAGTCAAAAGGACTAATTCTACATAATTGAAACACGTTGTCTAAAAAGACTCTTGCCCACTAATATCGTGACTACAGTTAATGTAGCTAAGTGGCTTAATAACTAACCAGAAATCAATGGCTGTAGCCTAAGCAATCGTTCGCCAAACGTCCTGCATGGGGCTAGGTGCCATTGATACCATTGCATGGGACTCAACCCCAAAATTAAATGGTACATGGAGAATATCTCAACCACGCAATCGACCACAAATATAAGAAATTTTTTATACAACTTTTCTTAAATTGCAGCGGTGTTCAATTTCAAGTTTTTCTAAATTAATTTGCAAGACAATAGGATCCACGAGATTAATATTGTTTCACCACTTTGTACAAGACATCCGTGTAGCTATAAAGTTCGAGCATATTACCAACCTGGCAGAAGTGCAGGAATGTCGCCAATGTCACGAAATACGGAAAGATCGGAGCAAAGCCGATGAACATTTTGCAAAGAAATTATCTCTTTATCTTCTGACTGTACTCTGATTGTGTCAACAGATATAGGTCTAGCCTATAGGACTCTTTTCGACTACGATTAGTAATCGCTGTACGAATTGTTGATTCGCAGTTTTAGCAACACTGTGCTATTTCTTAGCTAATCTGATTGTAATTTACTGCGGCAGAGCTGAAATACTGTAAGCCTGAAGAATTATTATAGACTAGTACAGTGTGTTAGAGTGTAATGAGGTTAAATATTATGTTGTTCTCGATCTCTTTGGTTCCAATAACTACAGATCTGAAGGGACATCCGTCTTTTATAAGACCCGGGTCTATGGTGAGCAGGGTTTTCGCTGAAGGTCTCGTAATGATAAAATTACACCACGTGCTATATTTAGAGCGTGAACAGAAAAATTGGCACAACGCAATATGACGAATCACAATCTGGCCCAGTTAGCCTATAGGCTGCATCGGTTGGCCAAGAGGGTTGGCCGCTTCACGTGCGCGTCTCTGAAAGACAGCGCGCGGGCCACGGTTGACTTCCGGAAGGTGACTTAATCTATTGCAGAGCAAGGTCCATGCACGGGACCCTAATGCCGTGGAATCCATCAAACGGACGAGCAGTGGTAATATCGAATACATCTACAACCCCTTTGAACCGAGCAGTAACTATTGCTTGGTTCAAAGGGTTCAAAAGGGCTGTAATGAAACACTAAACATGAACAGTTCTGAAACTTGTGATGCCGTACAACACCCACGTTGAGGCAACGGACTAATTGTGAGTGAAGGATTTCCGGAAGATTAATAGGAGGCACACGATACACGAATGATACACGTGAACTATACCCAACGTCCAGCAATACAACCGTGACTGTACCACGACACTGGGTCAGTAGGGCGAAATAGACCACCCGCGTCGTATCAAGGAAGAACACGGTTCACATGATTTTATTGTAAGCAGTAGACTTACTGGTGCTACGAACAATGACCTGCATACGGTCTAACTCTTAATTGTCACTCACGACAGGAAGAGCGTGAAGTTTTAGTTGGGGAACTTATGGATTGGCGTCAAAATTGGTTGCGAAGTGTCATCCGAAACGGAAAATTTCTTTTCGGGGTCAGAACTTGGTCACGCGCTCACGCGTATGATGTGACCTGCGATAATTTTGTTTAATATCTCCTGGAGACATAAGTCTGTGTGAATAGCTTTAAAAGATTACAAGTAGCGAAAAATATCGTCGCTAACTGAATACTTAAAGGGATAACGGGGTTAATACAGTTGTTTAACGCTTCGTGCAAACATACATAGATGCATTCTTACAAACATACATACACAGCACACACCTGCATGCATACATACATACATATAATTATACATGCATGCATACATACATACAAACATACATACATACATACATACATGCACACATACATATATACATACATACATACATACATACATACATACATTCGTACATACATACACACATACATAAATTATATACATACATACATAGATTGAGTATTCGTGACTTTAGGTTTTAATATTCGTAAATATTCTTGAATATTGAGATTTTTTAATATTCGTAAATATTCGCAAATATTCGTTAACGAATTAAGGTGAACGATCGAAACCGCAATGTTACTCGGTATTAAGCAGTTTAAGTTTATGTATGTCTCTAAGTCTAAGACATTCACTCGCATCCAGGGCAAGGCTGAATTAAAATATGTAGGGCGCTTAATATGCTGAGATCGGATAATTTTTCCTTGGCACTATTAGCCTACTTTCTGCGTTGGCATTCATATTTACTCATCCTGCTACACTGATATGAAACTACTTGATCAGTTTGCACTTTGCAGTTACTATTATAGGTAGTTAAAGTTTATTTCTAATGTTTTATCCTACTATTGCTGCTACTTCTCAACTGCCAATCTGCCAACGGTGACTCTGCTTTTTTCAGTTGGGGATGATGGCCAGAAGTCAGGCAAAGTGATTAACATTAAGTATCGAATGTGATATGAATGTCGCATGGCCACATTGTCCAGACCCAGCAGAGACCTTGAAGTTTTTAACAATAAATCTATTAAAGTTATTGTCTCTTAACCTACTGATAGGCTAGGCCTATAGGCTAACTCAATTTTTTACAATTCAGTCAGTAAACGTTGAGCATTTTTTGTAAGTAACAAAATAAGAATTAGGAATAAAGAATTTCTTGAAAGAGCGTAATATTTTACGAATATAATATTCGTTGGCAGTTTTAATATTCGTTAATATTCGTGAATATTTGAAAATCTTAATATTCGTAATATGCGAATACTCAATCTATGCATACATACATTCATACATACATACATTCATACATACATACATACATACATACATACATACATACATACATACATACATACATACATACATACATGCATACATACATACATTCATATACGTTTGCACATAATTTTATATTATACATACAGGCACAATGCATGCTGAATACATGCACATCCTAAGTGTGTGTGACCACTCTATAGTTCTATAGTTTTCTCTTACTGCATCATCATAGCAAAACGACACGCTGCTGAATGAAGTTGGATGAAACATAGTCCCAATGCTGCACGCACAATCACAAGCTGTGACTGACTTTTCCAATGAATTCCGCCCCGCAGTAGAGTTAAATAAGTAAGTATGTCACTGAACCCAATTGCACTTGCTATCTGGGCTTTGATATAGGCCTGAATGCAACAAATAAACACCTAAACACTGTTGAACATGGAGGCTCGAAGATATTTTGCAAGGAGTGGGTGGGGGCAACACGATGGGCACGGTCATAATTTTAGCCGAAGTTTCAAACTGCAAAGCAGGAAATTAGGAACGTGGAAATTTTTCATAGAAGCTTCTATTTGGATATTTCTTTGTCTACAGCTTTCTGAATTATTAGTATAGTCTAATTCAGTGGCGGCGCCAGGGGGTTAGCCCCCAAAAAGGTCGTCAGGTTATGCACGGATAAAATGGAATATTTTGATGAGGACTAAGTCCTATAAAAAAAAAGTCATCAGGATTTTGAAGGAACAGGGAAATGAAATATTTTCTTATTTTATTCAGATTTTGACCGAACACTTAAAACAAGGTCGTCAGAAATTTTGGCGAATGAAAATGGAAAATTTCCTCCGCTATTCGTTCGTCCCTCTCAACCAGCTCCCCCCCAAACTGAAATCCTGGCGCCACCACTGGTAGGCTATAATTAGCTATTTAGTACGAAGAAATTTGACAATTTTTACACAAAATGAATAGTGCATAGGCCTATATCGATGTCAATTTTCCAGGGGCAAGTGCTCCCGCTTGTCTCTATTTGCGGGCGTCATTCTGTTAAAATATCTCTGAATATTCATATATTCATATTTCATCAAGGCAATAAATTTCATTCGCATTTGGCTATTAGCGATTTGAAGGTTATAAATATTGACAATTTGTTAATGACAATAAACCATTTACATTTATGAGCATGCACAGTTTGCACGCAGTGCGACATTTGATGTGCGTCGAAGGTCGAATAAAATGTCATTTCAAATTAAATGGATGGCACAGTTTTTTGGGGGCAACACATTCCTGATGGCTGGGCCAAAACATTTCCAGTTTTGTCTTGGTCTCATTTGTACTCACAAGAACAGTCAGGTTTAGATGAAACAATGAATAAAATAATGACAATCGTAAATAAAAACCTTTGCCTATCTCTGCTAAACTGTATCACTGCACAAAAATAAGTAGGTATAGAAACTATAGATGCTCGATATTTCTATGCTAAACACCCACGATCACAAGATCTGACCAGATGTAAATGTGAGTCGTGAGTCACACATTGCAATAACATTTGAGATTGTGAAGAGTCTGTTTACTTAGGCCCTATACGTTCACATACAGAAGACCCACACAAATTAATGTGCTTTTGAGACTTGGCATTTGAAAAATACCTAATGCACCGTAGACCTAATTTATAGATTTCGTTTTAGTGTCATGATGCTTTTCGGAGGAAATCTATTATTCAAGCGACATCTGGTTTTTTCTCTTTTATTGCTTTCCTTTGCATTTCACTTCGATGTTGTTCTAATCTCCGCTTTTCTGTGGTCGTGTTACACTTGGATGCACAAAAGGCCTACAATTGTACGACTGCAATTGATATGGCAATTGATAACACAGTGTTTCTCAGAGCAACTGTGAATGTATGCGTGTTCAACGTCCTTACACACATCACAGTTATTGTCTCAGGCAAGACTCGCCCCCCTCCCCCCGTTCTCCCCGCTTTAGAGTCCGAGATCCCTAACCAATAGGCCACGTGTCACATGCAGAGATTATTCGGCACAAGTAGGTCCAAGTCGCATTTCCTCAAAGATCAACGAGATACCGACAATATCAAATCAGGGTTTCCGTAAGCAAATAATCGATCAGCGAGTCGTTGATGACAAATTGTCAATTTCGGAAATCCTGGTACCAGCGTTCTGCTCATGGACGGGGAACACCGTGTTGCTAATTGTGTGCACACACTCAGGTTCCGTCAGCCATAGTCCCTATACACGATCCCACGGATATGATACCTGGACAAGTGGGCATAATCCCCAGGGTTGGACACAGTGGCGTAAACAAGGGGTTTCGGGGGTTAAACCCTCCCCCATTGGCCTAGGAAAAAGTTTTTTAAAGGTTATTTATCCACTTAGGCCTAAATAAGAAAAAACAAAACAATTGCCTGTAGTAACAATTGTTTTTCTTACTGTATTCTCTTTGTTACTTTTATTCCTTTTTTATTTACTGTTATACTGTTGGGTTGGTGTCAGAAATGGCATCCGTCCAGGCCATAAAACCCCACCCCCATCATAAATTCCTGGCTACGTCACTGGTTGGACATAATCCCAACGAGACAAGGATATTATTCAATCGTTAAGGGAATATCATCACCCTACATCTAAGACAAACGAGTTGGACAAAAATAAATCAGCTATATTCAAAAACATCTAAAAGAATTTTTTTCCCACTGGAAGAATTCATCATGCTAGTTGTTCCAAATTCATGCAAGATAGCAACAAGAAACTTAGAGACAAAGAAGCAATTAGCCTCATAGTGATCGAGTCTCAATATTATTGTAGTGTTCATTTAGAAATTAATTACACCGATAAGTCTTTAGTTAAGACCTGAAAGATGTTAACTGGTTTTAAGTTTGCACCTTCCCCTTTACACGATTATAACTATCTGACACTAATACGTAGCCTACTACAGTCCATGTTAAGCTGAAATTGTATGTCAGGCTGAGTCATGTCCGTGCCTTTATGTGCCTGAGCTAGATTATTACCTAGAAACAATGTTCTCATTCAGAATAAAGCGGGATGGGTTCAAATTTGCGAAACCAATCGGCGGAAGAAGCAAAGTGCTTCGAATTCAAATGAGCTGTCAAAGAGCGGGACACGGCGGCGCCAGGATCTTGAATAATGCAAACTGTAAATCTTCCCTTAAGCGGATGTTAGTGTAGACTGTGCTGTCCATTATATAAGCTTATGTCCTTATTATATAGGAGATGTAATGAGAAAATGTTTAAAGCTTCTGCTTCTGAGAAACTAAACAGAGCTGCTATCCTAGATGAAGTGAAATGTAACCCGATAACAGTTTATCCACAGGCAAACAGTGTTCAGTGAACCAGTTATCAGTGACTCCCCTCCCTCCCCAACCGCAGGCACAGCCCACCCAAAGAGTTTCCGAGTAAAGTTGAGAGATGACAGAATATTTATTCAGTGTTCGGTGTTCACTGTGCCCGAATGATGAGCAAATAATAGAGTCTATCCTGTACCATATACAACGATACATGTAACATCATAATATTATAGGTATATACGGTTGCGTGCATATGTGTATAGGCCTATATATAAAATTTATTTTATACATCTGACATTTTATAGCCCGTCCATTATAGCCTATTCAATGCTAAGATCGGCTATTATGCCCTATGCATCGCTCCGATAAGCAATATCAAACAGAGCAGGAACCGGATGAAAGCTACTGCCTTACACAGGTTACTCTAAGGTACAGTCTAATGAAAGTAGGTCTACATAGAGACGAATGGACGAACGAACGAACGAAAGTCATGTTGGTGGCAGCCAGTATACCCGGATATAATCCCACTCTCAGGCTCAGCAATTAACCTATTTATGAATTTCTGCTCACTGTTAAGGTTTTTAAGATATTCGGTTGTTGACGTCATTCTGGTTTTAATGGCAGGCCTATAATAATTGATTGGTCGATGTGGAGTGAATTTAATAAGTATAATGACTTCCTCCGCCAATGCTATGCAGACGACACACAGTTTTACTTCTTCTGTGAACCATCTCAAACCGCGGAACTAAAACAGAGAGTGGGGTTGAGAGGGGAAATTTCACGAGTGGCGTACTGATGGAGGTCGGAGTGTGATGGGGGTGTTGTTGTGGTGCGGTAGGGTTGTGGCCAGGAGCGGGTCGTATCCTAAATTTCCCGGGCAACGCCTGGTACTCCAGTTAGTTATTAAAATTAATATAAAGGAAACTAACTCTCTGTGCAGCGAAACAGCTGGAAAGTAAACATTCATAAAGACAACGTTCGAAATATAACCTCAACATCTGCATTGCGAACAATTTGGACATGTTATAATTATGGATAAAATATGCAGCCAATCGATTCCTCAAGGGGCATCTTAGTCATGCAAAGACTTTTACAACTTCGACGAAATTGTTTGAAGGAGGTTTTTGGTGTGATAAAAAATGATGTAAGCAATCAACAATTTCGGGAAATCTCATCTGCATTTGAAATCATTTTCATTGTTCCTTCTCTTCAAATCATTTTAGTAGCCAGGTGTTCGGATTTTGTAAAAAAAAAGGAAAGAGCAGTTACCTCTATGCAGAAGACCAATAATTAATCTGGTCGACGGGCCTCAGGAATATCATATTTAGTTGTCGAGAGGTCCGAAAAAGAACCTATTCGGACTCTTTTCATCATCCGAGAACAAGAAGTCGAAGAAGGCATTAATGAACTCCTCGAGACTCAACTTCCCGTCACCGTTGACATCGATTGCATTGAACGCCATTTTCACAAACGACGTGTCCGGTGATCCCATCTGGAACATCATTCTTTCGTACTCGTCCTCCTGCAGGTAACCGTCACGGTTGAGGTCCAGCAAGTCGTGAAGGTCACCTATGATAGCAGAGTAGTACTTCATAAGCTCCGGGTCGTGGCGCTGCTTCCCGATTGAGTAGGTGAGATGGTCTGCGGTAATCGAATCCCTGTTGCCAGCGTCAGCGTGCTTGAAAAGCAGCCTCCACACCTAGATCGATTATAACATTCGGTTTTATTAGAGCAAGGCAAACGCCGACACTATTATAGGCCTACGAAGTAGGCAAAATAACTAAATATCAAAACGGCATAATGGAAGAAAAACACATGTATCCACGAACACGCATTTAGCGCAGTTTTAAAATCTTCATTTGGTATCACTTTAAGAGATAGTTGGCTTACTTGATTATAATTATACTTGTACTGGTTACTGCGTCATATATTTATTTATTTATATCTTGCATTTGCTATAGCGTCCTTTCAAGATTACCACTCTGAAGCGCTTCCGACAACAGAGCGGACACTGCATTGGAGTTCTGTAAGCCAGGGCTGCCAGGTGTTCGGACTTTACAAAAAGGAAAGGAGCAGTGACCTCTAAGTCTATGCATAAGACCAATAATTAATCTGGTCGACGGGCCACAGGAATATCATATTTAGTTGTCGAGAGGTCCGAACAAGAATCTATTCGGACTCTTTTCATCATCCGAGAACATGAAGTCGAAAAAGACATTAAGCCGTAGCGCAAGAGCAATTGCAAGTCAGGGACCCCACCCCCACCTCCACCCCCACCTCCACCCCCACACCCACCCCCACCCCACTGTAACTTGTGTAATAGCGGTCGTTGCTGCATTGGTAGCCATAGTAGTAGAAAAAGTAGAATTTCTACTTATGGAAGAGATGCTACAATAGATTTCAATATAATCTCACGTTTTCAAATTGAGCTTTTAGATGCTCCACTTTATGCTTTTCTGGTTTTCCGAATTTCGAGAATTGAATCGCCATCCCAATAAGGTCGTCCTTTGATAGGAATCCATCATTGTCGAAGTCAAATGTGACAAAAAACCTTCTCATCTTTCTCTTCCATAATTCAGACATCCTGCTGCGAAATACAACCAAGTTTTAGCTTCAGACAGTAGAATGTAGATCTAAACCACAGCTTAACAATAAACAATAATATAGGGTGTCTCGATAGGTCGTGAACGATTTTGAATGGAGATAAATATATGTTATACACAAGATAATGGGGAAAGTTGTATACTGGCGGATAGGTTGTTCAAATGACAATGTTACGCAATTTGTTTAGATCACTAGCTCACTTATTCAAATTTTAGCGCCAATATCCGTGACGTCATCAAATTCGTGCCAAGTCAACGTTCAGTTAGCCTATGCAGGCCGAAAACAGCATTGTGCGACCATCATTGTTAATCCACACATAATTAATAAATTAATACAAATTATCATTTAGTATTTAATAATGTTTCCTTTACTCTTTATTACAGCCTCAAGTCGATTAGGCATTGAGCCAATTAGATTTTTCACAGTTGTCAGAGGTATCGATGGCCATGCCTTATGAAGCCGACGTTTTAAGGTGTTTAATGTCTGGGGTTCGGGATCGGCATAAACAAAAATATCAATGAATACATCTCACCGGGGGCTGGCCGCCTAATTCGCGGGATTTGTCACTAATAGAAAATGTTTGGAGTATTATGACGGCGACTGTTTATGCCGATCCCGAGCCCCAGACATTGAACACCTTAAAACGTCGGCATCGTAAGGCATGGACATCGATAGGCTACCTCTGACAACTCTGAAAAATGTAATTGGCTAGATGCCTAATCGACTTGAGGCTGTAATAGAGAGTAAAGGAAACATTATTAAATACTAAATGATAATTTGTATTAATTAATTATGTGTGGATTAACAATAATGGTCTTACAATATGGTTTTCGGCCTAACTGGACGTTTACTTGGCGCGAATTTGATGACGTCACGGAAATTGGCGCTAAAATTTGAATAAGTGAGCTAGTTATCTAATGTTTTTTGCGTAACATTCTCATTTTAAAAATCTATCCGCCGGTATAAAACTTTCCACATTAGTTGTGTATAACATATATTTATCTGCATTCAAAATCGTTCACGACCTATCGAGACACCCTATATTATTGGTCCGCGCAAATGGAACGATCACATTTCCTACCTGCATGTACCTTTGACTGAGGAACCCAGGATGCACAGGAGAATGACGCTGTTAGCACGTGAAAGTTTTTCGCAGCACTGATCCAGAGGATCGTCTGGCTAGGAACGTATTAAAGAACCTTTTAGAAATGTTCTAATCAATCTCTTTCTCAGTCCATCAATCAATCAATCAATCGCTTGATACATGACGCATTCAATCCATGATCGATCGGACAGTCTACAATATACAATATAGGCAACCGCGCACTGCGCTCTGCCGTCCATGGTTCCCCTCACACGCTCTAAGACAATGCAGAGCCGTTCCTTCTCTGTGGCTGGTCCAGCAAACTGGAACGGGCCTCACTTGACTATGTAACACCTGCCAAACCGTTCTCAATTTTACAAACTACTAAAAACTACGTTTTCTCGATTGATCTCGGTCGGGAGCGCCTCTGATTAGGTACCATGAAGGAGCGTTGCACAAATTCTGATTGATTGACAATATAGCTCGTCATTACATCAATCTATATGTCCATGGACGGATTTTGGCTGCAAAGCATTAACTGCCCCCAAATCTTGCAACGCCAATGACCTGTCCGCTTAGCCTTAGATAGACTAAGTGCTGATTAATGTCGGAATGTGGTGTGCTCTGAAAAAAGGTATAGGCTACACATGATAAGAAGACACACTGGTCTCGTTTCCCATTCATGTCGAATTCACCTCCTTAAAACGACCTGGGCTAAGCAACCTAAAAACGAATTCTTACTTGTCAGATGAATGGAGCAATTGTCACACTGTCAGATTGCCGACTTTCTACAAAGTCTTGACTTGTCTGACACAAACCAATTCGATGCTATAACAGCTTTTTAAAGATATTTATAGGCATTATATCTACTTGATCAGATCTATGAACACTCATAAATTAGCAGCTCTGTACAATAATTTCTATAGAACAACGCTATAATGAAACCCATCAACTAAATTTATGACGACATCACACAAAAGAGTTCCTAAATAATGAATAATAATTAACTATTATGTCGATGATAAATTTTATCTTTATCTGGACAGTTGACAATACCAAATTCAGTACTATTGCTCCATTACTGGTGACACAGCAACAAATATGAATATTGTCACTATTACCACCCACCACCGGCGAAACACCACAACTAAAACTGATACTGCAGCTAATACCGAAATTACTACTACTACTACCGCTGCTGATGCTAATGTAACTTCAACATCAACTACGCCGTCAACAACAACTAATACTACATCGTCAATTCAATTTAAAATTTCAATTCAATTCGATTTATTTCCTGAGCCAACATAATACATTTATGGTAATGTACAAAATAAGCCTAATTAACATCATTTATGGTCAACAAGGTGTAGGTTACAAACAGCGAGTCATCATGTAAAAGTTAAACAAATAACACCATTGCGCTTCACAACCAATTCGAACAATTTCAGGAACAAAATATAACCAGCAAAACTTATTAATAGAAGACGTTTAACACAGCTTAACTACAACTAATCTAATTACACTAGTACCATCATTCAACAAATTACTTGAATAGTTCCTTTTTATTTGTTGGGCGTATACGGGTTATTGGAGGCCGGGTGATGTTGGGCAGATGGGCCAAAACTTGCAGGGTGAGCCAAAATTTCCTTGAAAAAATCCGATTCCCCTGGAGGGGTGGTGGCTGGCCATGAAGGGCGGGATGAGGTGGGTGGGGCGAGGTACAGACAGGTGCAGGTTGGGGTGTAGTGCACGAAAACTCAAAATTTACCGGGCAACGCCGAAGATCCCAGATGGAGGGTGCTGGGTGGGGTAGGGAATAAATGATTGGGGTAGGGTGGGCCCGTCATCTCAGTAGGAAATCAGAGAACGGTAGTAATGTCTGCTAAATCAGATGTTAAACACTGTACAGACACCAAATTCGTATGGAAGAAGCAGAAGTTTGACTATGAGTTGCCTCTTCTTCCCAAATTTATCATACAGAAGTGAATTACATGACTTTCTTCTCTAATGCACCGCTGGTCCACAGCTGAGGGACAGTGATGGTGGATCTCTCTGTCTCTCTCTCTCTCTCCCTCCCTCCCTCCCTCCCTCCCTCCCTCCCTCCCTCCCTCCCTCTCTCTCTCTCTCTCTCTCTCTCTCTCTCTCTCTCTCTCTCTGTCTCTCTCTGCTTGTCTGTCTAGCTCTCTCTCGCTCGCTCTCCCTCTTTCTGTCTGTCTGTCTCTCTATGTGTCTCTCTGTCTTTCTCTCTGTCTATCTGTCTGTCTATCTGTCTGTCTGTCTGTGTCTCTCTCGGTCTTCTCTATCTTCTGTCTTTATGTCTCTATCTCTTTCTGTTTGTCTGTCTGCCTGTCTCTCTGTCTGTCTCTGCCTCCATCTGTCTATCTGTCTGTCTGTCTCTCTCGTTCTCTCTGTCGCTCTTTCTGTCCCTCTCTTTGCCTGCATGTCTTTCTCTGTCTGTCTGTCTGTCTGTGTCTCTCTCTGTCTGTCTGTCTGTGTCTCTCTCTGCTTTCTCTGACTGTCTATCTCTGTCTGTCTATCTCTCTCTCGTTCCCTCTCCCTCATTCTGTCTGCTTGTCTGTCTCTCTATGTCTCTCTCTGTCTTTCTCTCTGTCTGTCTGTGTATCTCTGTCTGTCTCTCTCTCTCGTACAGTTGTGGTTTCGACGGTTTCGCCGTGGCTGATTGATATGATGTCTGATTGATCTGTGAGAAACAACGTGGGTGTCGGGCGCTGTCACGTCCATGACCTAGTCCAGGAATGAATATGACACCATCTTATCTTGAGATGCCCAGATGTCTATTCTCGCTAGGGTTGCCTTTCA
This sequence comes from Lumbricus terrestris, assembly GCA_949752735.1. Classification (NCBI taxonomy): domain Eukaryota; kingdom Metazoa; phylum Annelida; class Clitellata; order Crassiclitellata; family Lumbricidae; genus Lumbricus; species Lumbricus terrestris. The sequence continues at coordinate 61,012,542 of OX457039.1, forward strand.
AGCTGAAGAAGGCAACGGTGACATCCGCTTTTTCATACCAAGACTGATATCTCATATTAGCAGTCTTACCTGTGGACACCATCAAATTTCCAACTTTTAAACAATATCATTGTTTATCGCTTCCCTTTCGAACGTCAACTGATCAGATCTTGCGATAATAGCCTACCCTAGTGCAATGTGGTCGACGTATTGCTCGTCCATTCCTATCTTTATGTGCATCAATAGAAGCACTCGGTTGAAATTGGTCATCGATTTCAATGGGAAGAAAAGAAGTTTGTAAAGATCATTTCTAACAAACAATTGTCAATTTTTCCATAGCGTGTACATGTCCATAAGCTAGGTTATAGCTGTGCTCTCGAATGAAAATATACGTTTGTTTGATTACAATAATAGGCTATAATGTGGGTCATGACTTCAAAACCATCATACATTACATTACAGCATATCTGTCAAAGACGAGGAATATCCTCGTGAATAAGCTGGTGCCCCGCGCTTGGCTTTCGAGTGGCGCTTTAGCAATTTGGAGATTATGATCACGATTCTAAAGTGGGCTGACGTATGCCGTAATTCTTCAAACGCTTATTAAATTTTCACTCAGCCGTAATGTTATAGAAATTAATCATCAGATCGGTGCTGGGTTACTTCGAGATGTGACAGTGCAATGTCATGATTCAGACGGTATTGGGTAATATTATTGCATATAATAATTATAATCAGCACAAACCACTAGTCATCCACATCGGAATTCAGATGACAGCAGCAGGCACACATAGCTAATCTAAACGTCGTTGATATTTTCGGACATCGAACGGGGATGAGTTAAGTAAGCTTAGCCTATACCAACGCTGAGAAACGTTGTTTACCCACAATTCCAGCATGAATCATCCCAATTGAGGAAGTAAATCACCTTTTTCAGAGAGCCACCTTCGAGGCAATCGGTGTGTGTTTATTTCTCTTGACTATTGACATGTATAGCCAACATGTGTTTGTATGCCGAGTACCAGGCTATGTGGAAACAATCTGAAGAATCTGGGGACCAGAATGTTGCGATCATTTGATTATAGACCTGAACTTGCATGTTCGATGGAATCTAGAGCATTGGCTGATTGAGCAAGATATTCTGGTGTCTTATCCAGAGCCTCAGAGTCACTCAGAAAGCATCGGTCCCAACTATCCTCTTGTAAGGATCATGAATAACCCAGTTACAGGCCACCTAATCCGTGTAGGAAAAGCGCCACTTGTGAAGCAACATGGGCTAGGCCTATAAGCGTTTGGTTCGAGGCATTGACTTTCCAGCTTATCCCAGTCACCAAGCATGAAGATGCCAGTCTGGAAGAATTATCGATTGCCAAACTTCAGAAAGCCCTGTGAAATATGAGATTAGTTTCTGAAACATCTTACTTCAGTGGCAATGAATGACTTGGAACGCAAAATAAATTATACCGTATATACGCGAAATGCACGAATCGTGTGAGAAAGGATGCTTCCGAAACATGGCGTCAGAAAAAGACTACTACCATCCGGAAGTCAGCAAACGACCTCCATAAGGCGTCTATAGCTATCGCCCAATATCTTTGCTCTCATTGAATTTCAAGTTCCTCGATCCGAAACTCCTGGAAGACTCTATCCCAGTTGAACATACATGCTCTCTCTCAGCAAGGCGAAAGTATATTGGAAAACGGAACCCATCAACTTCTAAAGACAGAATACCTGTTCGTTCACATAACAGCGATTTAAAACACTATCTGGCATGCGGCCCCTGTTGTTGAAACTGTTGAGGAATCGCCCCATGATAGATAGAACATCATTTAAGTCCTTCTTCAGAACAGCCGTGTCCTAGTAGGCCTATGTATACGGAGGAACACCGAAGCGTTTAAAGTCCGCCAGTGACATTGGATAGATCTTACAGAAACATTAAATATATCCAAAGGTCTTTCCTAAGAACTTATGAATACAAACGCTGACCTAAAAAAGCAATACAGAACCGAACCTCATTATCGCTTTATGTGGAAGCCTTTGCTTAGGCCTACAGGCTTGAATTTCTTCGATTCATTTAACTCAGTATGGAAGTCATACATTGAGATTGCGCACCCTATTGGTTCAAACCGACCGTTGCATAAGAGCATTATTATTAAATATTGCCAGCACACAATGTAGCCTACTGCTGGCAGATCTTTTATATTGACATTTGATTGACATTCAATTGAGAATGGAATAATTTTAAAGAACAGCTTGTACTAAGAATTCAAAGAAACACCACAAGCATGAAACATAATTTGAGGGGACCAGTGCCCATAGATTGAGTAATATTCAAGTTGGACCACTTATGAGAATGCAAAACCCTACTGAGTTTATGATTAGACTTATATTAACCATTATGACAGTTTATATGCAATTGGTTTGGCATGAACTACGTGTGCTAACAGATGAATAAGATATCCATTATGAGGGTAGACTGAATGTAGCTTGCACTCTAACACACGAATTATAACCACTTCAACGGACAAATCGGTCAACCAAACTTGGGTTTTGAAGCATGAAGGGAGAGAGAGAGAAAGACAGGCAGACAGACAGATAGAGATATAGATAGAGAGACAGAGAGAGAGAGACAGTCAGAGACAGAGACAAACAGAGACAGACAGAGAGAGACAGAGAGAGACAGAGACAGAGACAGAGACCGACAGAGAGAGAGTGAGACAGAGTCAGACTAGGCTACAGACGATGACAAATTACGAATGAACAATGGCTACTTGAAGTGAATTGTTGGAACATTAAAGCAATCAAACAAAAAATGCTTGATTGCAGTGTACTTCAAATAGCCATTGCTCATTCGTTCACGATTATTTTGTTAGAGACGGTCAGTCAATGTCTATTCGACGCGGTAAACAGGAAATGGAATTCCTGTAAGTAGGTGGCGGGTGTAATATTGGATGGGTTTCATGTCTGGACCAGTATGAAATCAGAAAACTGATGAGAGGTAGAGAATTGGGAGACGAATACAGAAAGTTTTATTTTACTAGCGTGAGGAACCGAAAGCATTTTGGTCGAAGGTGCAGAATCGGAAAGCAATCTTGATTATCAATTTGCTCATCAATAGTATGCAACCAACTCTTTGTGTGCAGTCACATATGTGTGTTACAGGTTTCTTATTGTTTGCTTGGAAAATATTAACCGGAACAAAACTTTGAGTGAACAGATCTACGAGAATTTAATAAACAAATATAATTGCAGCAAACCGAATACAGTAGGCCTAATTACAATTTATCACTATTTTATTTGATGAACAAAGTTAAGTTAATTACAGTTAGCAGAGTTAAGTTCACCCTTTGTGTGCAGCAAAAGAATTATGGGCATCAGGTTTCACATTGTTCGTTTTGGAAAATATTGATGGGAACAAAAAGAGTCCTTGAAAATATTAGAGTGAATAGATCTATCAGATTTCAAACGGGATACAGTAATCACTACATTTTTATTTGATGAACTAAGATAACTAAATTGGTAAACATAATTTATTAAACTTCAATCACGTTGACAACCAAAACAATTCACATCACGACTAAAATAATGCATTCGTTAAGTTTAAGCATTCTCAAACTGAAGTTGAAGAATAATATCTGACGACTATTCAGTTCATTCGAATAGCCTACAAGTCACGTTGGCCTACAGTAGATATTCGATGAGTAGGCCTATCTAAATTATTAGGCAAGCTGTTGCCTTTGTCCAATAAATACATTCATTATCAAGAGTCTATAAACATTCCAACAAACTAATGACAGACATAACGCCTTATAGACACGTCCTAGATGTTTCTAAGCATTGATGCTAAGAAACCCTAGTGCGAATCGGCAATCGTGTTTTAATCCGATACATAAATAAATATAAGGTGAATAATAATATACGCGGTCCAGTAGCTGGTTACTCTGAAGAAGATACATTGTTCACTTTCTGTAAAACATCACCAAAGTTCTCTCGTCTTCAATTGCATAAATTAAATTTGTACAAGTTCTCTATAATCCAGGATATGTAACTAAGCTTATAAACTAAAAAGTCATGCATCGTGAACATGAACATCTGAAGCGCTATGATAACAAATCGTATTTACAAATTAACGTTCAACAAACATTGGCCCTATCACGGTAGGCCTAAGTTAATACTGGGCTGTAGGGTGTGAGACTCAAGTACACCTGAGCAACATAGTAATGGAGTCGAAACAATGGTGTAATGATAGTTTCCCAGATGATAATTATCAACAATTAACCTAGTCGTTTTAATTAAAACAAAATCTTAAAGTTTGCAATATTTCAATTAGCCTACTAAGTGCTCTTTCATAACTCATACGAAATCAATAGACCCTCTATGTTGATTCATAATAGCTGTCATGAAGTTAGCGTATTAGAGTGCTTAACTGGATTCGTTTTTAATCGTAGGCATAATTTTTATCAGCATTATAATTGAATGAACTGTTAAAAAAATAAAGAATTCATTCGTATGATAAGATGACCTATTCATTACAAAAGTATAATGTATTCATCTTCAAACACTAAACAAAATGCGAATGCAAAGTCAGCAGCACACATAATGCAAATCAGCTACGCAAAACACTGCCAAAGTATTTGCAATATCAATAAATTATCACAAAAAAACTGCATTGCAGGATACCGCAGAAGCACAGAGAAAACAAACAATAAATATGAACTCAATTCTGTCCTCGTCATAACGCTCTGTCCCGCGGTATTTGAGTATGAGAAAATGTAAAATGACCAGATTTCCTTTATAAAAAAGTCTCACAAAGCATATGCATAACATCGTCGCACGAAAATGCTTGAGAAGAACAAGCAATCACATTTCGCACGGTCAAAATAAGGCAAACGGAATTGCACTTTTGATAAGAGACTTTGTTTTCTTTTGACTTTGACTTCTAACTCTTCATGACTTCTCGAAATGTTAGACACCGCACGGTCCTGACTTGACTTCAACCTTATCGAGACCAATATCTCCGGAGTATTCGCTTCCTCTTATGCCAACGAACTGAAGCTAAAACACAAGTAAAACAGTGTTAGGAAATTATTTTAATTAGTACTTGTGAGGTCTATTGTCGAATGACTCTTGTTTTTTTAAGTTTAAAGTTTTCCATTTCAGTAGGCCTAGACCTAAACTGCTAAACATGATATTGGATGCATATTCTAAAGAATACATTATAATGACTGTAAGCATTAGGTTAAAGAGAGATATTCATAAATTGTGGTTCAAATAAATGTCTACTTGATGATATCACTAGAGCTACTACGACTGTCAAGTCTTTCATAATTGTCTCTGTTATTGTTTATCTTCTGCTATCTATTTTCTAACAAATAAACAATAATTCAATTGACGAATCTTTGGTTTTTGAGGAAAAATTTAAAACAAACATTTTTGATATCATGCTCAGACATCCATTGTTTTGTCAAATTATGTAGACTTCGAATGTCATGCAACAAATATAACTCCTGGTTTCAGGAGAGTTAGACTAAATCAATACGCTATTAAATTCTGTCAATTACAGACAGCTAAGTTGCAATTACCTGTGAGTTTGTTGATAAGTTAACTCCGACTGAGGCGTGATTCCAAACGTTTCCAATTTGTCCTGTTCTTGACCAGACTTCGATCGACTGGGAACCGGATATTCTGACTAGTTTCAGAGTGTTGATGTGGAATCCATACATGTGATAGTAGAAGTCTACACACACTTCTCCAGCAAAGCTCATCTTCGGAAAGAGTAACCTAAAAACGATACAAATAATCTGTCTAGACTCTAGAGCTTCTAAGATCGAGAAAATTCATGCAGTATAAGCAGATTAGTTGAACTTGGCGACGCATCATAAAATTTTCATTTCTAAATTTGGGGAATAGAGCCTACGTATTTCATTTTAAGTGTCAATTCAGTGCTATCAATCTAACAGGCCAAAAGAACTAGCTGCTTATAAAGAAACCCGATGAAACGCACCAAAAACAATTCAATTTGGAAAGTCGTTATCATGAGCGTATCTGAGTAGTTATATCAGAAAGGTGCTGTATACATGCTCTGCAGGTCTTTTGTCAATTTTATCAAATTATATAACTTAAACGATGCATGTTAACTTAACAAATATCATAATGATTTGCGAGTATTGTTGATTAAAATCCTCAATTATCACACTGCATTGTTTACTAGGAGATCTGACTCGTTCTTACCGAGCTTCGTCTCCAGCGTGCCGTTCACTGGCTTCAATATAGATGTAGAAATTTCCATCGTACGCAGCGTCCGGACCAGTTGGATCCGAAGGAGTCGGACCTTGATATACGGTCCAGTCAAATTTATCGGTTGTGTCTTGAGTCATCCCGCACAAACTGTCTCCGGATGACGTCGTCTTTTCAAAGGAACATTTCCAAAGGGATTGAGGCGCCGCAGATTGTCCACCGCCTATGCAAATACAAATAAACTCTCATGAACATTCTTTTATCATACGCATATAGATTATATAAATAAATAAATATATATTAACAAGCGTCGGTTAAATAATTTGCTTTCAAGACGATCTTTGCAACATGGATCTGCACAAAAATGTAGGACCTATGTTCGAACAACTACGGTACTACTTTTCGGGTTTTGTCATCCACTGAGAACGAGAATTTTAAAAAACTTTGACATATTTAAAAAAACTGATTCGACGATATAACTAGATGAAGATTATATCAGCAGAAGATATCTATCAGTAGAATTTAGAATAATGCTTTGAGTCAGATGAAGGCCTATCACAATATTGCGTACAAACAGAAAAGACAAGTTAGCGATCGATGTTGATGTCCATAAACAAGTTATTAAGAGTTGTTGGAAATCCCTTATTGCGATAATTTCACAATGATCTCTTACTTTTAGTTGAAACTGGAGCAGGTGTAGTTCTACTGAGCACGGTGGTCTTTGGAGTTGTGGTTGACGTTGTAGTTGACGCTGTTGTTGTAGTTGACGTTGTTGATGGAGTTGACGTTGTTGATGAAGTTGACGTTTTTCGAGCTGTAGTTGACGTTGTTGATGGAGTTTTCGTCGTTGTTGTGGGAGTAGTGGTTGGCTTTGTCGTTGTCGTAGACGTTGAAGTAGTAGAAGTTGGTAACGGATTGGGATTCTCAACGGCTGGACCAACTACAATCAAACACAGTTTGATAAAGCGATCTTTAGTTTATATTAGGCTATGTGTAGGTCCTAAAGGATTGCAGATTTCAAGTTCTAACTGCGCCAAGTAAAAGCCTAAATTTTTCCTTTAAATATACAGTTTGGCCAACAAATTTAAGGCAATTTATTATTGATGTCAAATGTTCTTATTAAGCACAGAAATTGTTTCAGAAATACCGTGCTTGAATTTCAATCCTATTGTATTAAGTTATTCCATTAGTAATATTGAAATCTTACTTGGCTTAACGTTGATTTGAAACCCGCGCTGCGCTGGGTAATAGTCCACGCTGTAGTTGCTTTTGAAGACGATCATCATTTCATTGGACTGGCTGATCACAGTTACATTTGGTCGACGATTTCCGCAAAATCTGTACGGCAAACGATCACAAGGAAATTGAGATTAACTAGAGTTTTAGAACAACACTCGCCTTTTAAAGTAATGCTTAGGCCTAATGTCGAAAAGTAGGCTAATTGATTTAAACTAACATGAAGACACAAAGTTAACTGGCACAGCTTGAGAGTGGTACTAAACCGAAGTCTCTACTCTTCTGCCAATATAATGATCAAGGAGAGCTATCAAATCCTTTTATGTGATTGCCAAATATATCCAACCCGTCCTGTTAATTGATTTGCTATGATTGATCGCTGCCACCTTGTCCGATCTCTAAACCACTGATATCAAGTTTCCCACTTAGAATAGCAGCCGAATAAGAAACTGCAATTAAGATGACAGATACATGTATTTCAGGGGTCGCAGCATCGCATGCAGGCATGTCTGCCACCTTCCAATCCAGTCTCTGTGTATTTGATCTCAACGCAGCATTATGCTTGTATTTATTAAAATGAACGAACAGATTATACAGAGCAGCATATTTACCTTCCGCCTTCCAGTCCAAGATCCTTTTTGTACTTGATTTCAACCCAGTGATAACAAGCATCGAATTCGGAGTAGAGGCCAAATTCACCGGCAAATGTCAGCTGCACCTGGTGATTTTCTGGTACCTGTTTTAAATTCAAGACAAATACTATGAAATTATATAATACATATTATTATTTGGAAATACGAGAAAATATCATTTTTCTCTAATTCAGCTAGTCATAACGAAGTTTAATTTTCGCATACCAGTGCAGCTTTCTTCCTTCACTGTAGGGCGATAATAAGACAAAGGATAGCTTTGATGCTAGGCGAGGTTCATTCACTGAATTAAAGCAAGTTCGATTTTCTTTCTTGTAAGTTAACAATCGAAATGAGAAGCACCAAGCAATGAAAATCTGCTACCTTTGTTTAACGTGAAATAAATGTTACAGTACCTTGATCAACCAGCTGCATTCCTGGAACGAGTAGTAATAACGTTTGTCATCGTAACCAGGAGATTTGATGGTCTGCTGATTTTCTGACCCAATGTCGATGACTCCTCCACATGTTGCTGAAAAAACAATTGATCATGCTTACTTAGGCTTGTTGAACTGAATGTCTAATATATTTAAAATGTATTATCATAGATTTTGGCTTAATTCCATCAAACAATAAGCTAATAAATTGGAATGTCAGCCCATTCGTATCAGTTTCGTCTCAGCTATATCTTTAAATTCTGTGTTTCGTTCGCTCAGTAGGAGCATCTAGCAATTCTAAAAATATGCTATTCATGTGTTGTTTGTGAGCGCCATAAAACGCCATTACTTCATAGTCTCCTGTCTTCTTTTTACGAAATTCTGTATGATTTTCTATGTTAATAATGTCTTCTTTGAATCTTTCATTATGATCACTTGCTTAGCCAAAGCCAAGTAAAAACTATGAAAGGGAAAAATGACCTGCGATCCTCTGACTTACCATGTTTTGCTGGTGCGACTTCTTCGCAGTATTGTCCGGAGAATCCATCTGGACAAATGCAGGCGGAACAGTTGTTTGGATTTTGGTAACCACCTCGTTGGCATGACTGGCTAAGTGGAGTCGTACAAGTATCTGTGAAATAATGGGATAATTTAATTACTAATCGATTCTCTGAAGAGAATTAATCTGTTCGTTAAGAATAATACAAAGGACGTCATGCTTAGTTGCATGGGTGCATGTGCGGCATTGGACACAACAATGCCTTCAACCTATTGTAAGAGGACGTTACTGCGTATAAAATGACTAAAGGAAATTAGTCATAATAGCCGAAAGATACCGACTGAATCACTTGCCATCTAAACCTTATGACCAGCGATATATTTTTATTTTTAAAATCTTAGATTAAACTAAAAAAATAAATCATGTAATACGTATTTTCAAATGGTTCTCTATGATTTTCTTGAAAAGTCCACCATTGTGACAAAAAGACTTTAATTATGAGCATTACTATGATTGCTATACGGTACTATAAGATAAGAACAGGTGACTAACCTTGACAGTATGCTAAGTTGATGATTTTGGTGTCCTCGAAAGAAAGGCCTGTCCTCTGTCCCATGTTCATCTGATACAGAGGATCCAAAGCAAGCATTGTGTCACCTCCATTTGCTGAAATCACTTCCTGGATAAAATATAATAAGGAATTAATTAAAATACCCGTTCGCATCTTGCTTTGCTTCTTCACCAAACACGTCGATTGATTTTTTTACCAACATGCACTTTTTAAGAGAAATCATGGAGACAATAATTAGATGATAATTTCCAATAATTTGTTGAATCAGTTTCAGATCAAATTAGGCCTATAGCTCTAAGGGAAGGGACTTGAACTACAAAAGATTGTGCAGACTTTGTTCGGAACTGTGGATACGTACATTTAACATGTTTAATTGTTTATAGCATAACCAATTATACACTTAGCGATCATCAGCACAGACTTAAACCTAGATATATTCACACAGTAAAATGAATTATTCCTGGAGCGAAGTGTGACAGTAAATCCTTATGCATGTTTTTAGAACAATTAGTTAAATTAAATCACTCAATAAAATATAAGATTGCTGCTTGTGGACATATTCTTACCTTTGACGAATACTGCATGACCGATCCGTAATTGTAGGGAACTCCATAGCCATCCGTGTCCATCTTGGTGAACTGTGGCTCGGAGTTCTTATTGAGATTCGCCCAGACAACCTGGATGGCATCGTCTCTGTCGCTTCTCATCTGTTCATGCCACAGACCCAACGAATGACCAATCTCGTGCACCGCGGTACCGAACTAACAAAATAGTGCAAAAACAGATCCAGTCCATACAATAATCGTAATCATTGGCACCGGCATAATCAATTTCATCACTTTCATAATCATCGTTAATAATAATTACTGTAATATTATTTTGATTTTCGTTCAACAAAATTTTGTTTAACTACGATGGTAAATTCTGTGTATTTTGCTACTGAAAATAGTTTCTTATTCTGCAGAGTCAATTTGTTTGGGATACTGAATTCGGCTTTTTGCTTTCTTAGACATAGGCCTAATTATGTGGCCTATGTACTATGTAGCCTAGGCGTCACGACACTCCAATTGGTCCACTTTTGAGCACTTCACGTAGGCTATTACTATAACTATGGCACTGTTGTCTTTTCAGTTCACTTACCCGAATGAGACATCCTGCTTGCAGATTAATAGGTTGAGGTTTGAAGCCTTGTCTTCCAACATAAGAGTAGCATCTAAAAGTAACAACCCAGTCTCTGTTAAGACATCGTTCTTAGCATTTCAGTGTCAAAATGCACCATATTCAAGTACACCAGTTGATCACTTTGATAATGTATTCAGAAGTAAACTTTAGCGTTTTTTTAGATATCTGAGTAAAGACCATGGGCTCAGAGTCATAAATGTTGACAATTTACACTGTTATAGTTGTACTGCTATACTGAAACGATTGCATTTGATGTCTTTGATTTTGAAACACATCACATTTGCAAGAAGAAACTGTTTTTGAATTGTCATGAGCAGAGAACTGATCATAGTTACTTTAGACACCGACGTTTTGAGTCAGCGGTCAACAAGATAGGAATGAAATTGTTGTAAAAATAGCTGGTTGAACATACAAAATAAGAATAAGACGGTTGTAGAAAATGACTGTACATACCCACTGTTCTCACTCGTCATGAGAATATGGCTGTCATCAAACGGAGCATCTGTTGCTAGTTCGTTGAATCTAACGCAAGTGTTGTCCATCCAGTGTTGGAATGCGTTGCGAATTATCGTCTTATGTCTTTCCTCTGTAACACACAATTACAGAAATTATTATTTTCATCGTAGTTGGATGGATAGAAACTTACATCATCACTTACAAACGTAGTTTTCATGTTACCCCTTCTGTATTTCATCGCATCGATACATATGCTCTACACTTCTTTCTGTCAGTCTCTCCTCTGCTCTGTCGCTTATCAAAACCTGCTTCTTCACGCGGGGCCTTGCGCACTGGGAGCGCCTCTGAACGGTTCACCCTACTAGAGGTGCTTTATAAATGTTTAAATACAATACAATATGCATCATTTGCTTTTACACATCGCTAGCATTGACAAACTGGTCTTATGCACCTAATACTGCAGAAGCAAGGTTCTTACGAAAGATGAAGATGCTACATGTAAATTACTGAGTGGTGTTGCAAGTGTAACCTAATGTTCCTTATATCGTTTACATGCCGATGGTCTTTCAATAAAAATTTTCTTTGGTCAGTGGGCTACTATCAACGAGAATTCGATTATTGATCAGCACAATTACCCTGTGTTCCGTCGAACTTGAACGGGATTGGCATTGGCCATTTGCTGTAGGCATTGTTCTTTAGGTTCGTCATTGTTCTCTTCTTACGGCTTGTCAATTTGGGTTGCTTAGATTTCTTGGCCTCGGCCATCAACATATCGATCTGTTCCTCGTTCCACCAGATGCAGCCGTCAAGGATATTTGCACTTGATGCCGGTACATCCATCGCCACCCGCTGAAAAGTATCAACGTCATTACAATGTAGATTTATATATAAAATTGCAAATAATTGTGCATGTTTAGGCATAGAGGCCGAAATTAAAAATATCATGAAAACCATTTGCGTTACCGTGATTGGACTGGGAGCACCACAGAGTGGACTTCTTGAAGAAGCGCTATAAAAAATACTTTGATTGAATGAATGAATCTTCAGTCTTCGTCCTCCTAGCACCAGTTCCAATAAAATAGGCTAATAGGCCTATGTCTCAACAGCGAAATTGAAAGTCGAACTGAAGGACCAGAAAGAAATTGGCAGACAAGAAATTGGCAGACGCCGCAGAAAGATCGTTAACATTGATGCATGGAGGGAAGAACCGCATGGTTAATCTCTGTGATTGTTTTCTCGTCGTCAATATATATAGCCTAATTGTTGGACCACAGGAGAGAGTTGAAATTCATATGAATTATTTAAACCCTGTGACTTATCTTCAGCTTCTCTAAATCAGCTAAGCAGGCCATTATTAGTGTTCTGCTAGTAGCATAGGTATCGGCTACAACGGCCAGCCGAGACTTAAACTGTCAATGCCATTAGTCATCTATTGAACGTGTCTGTATCATGACCGTAGGTCTGAAGACTTCTGTTGCCCGAGGCTGGCGTTCAATAACAGTCATTTGCGCTGCGTGAGATTAAACTTCAAACTCCTCCATTGGGAATTACCCTTCTGCCTTACTAATGGTGAAACTAATGACTCGACTTCCTCATCAATCTCTCATTCTTTGAAGACATTTATTTCTCCCCCCCCCCGCAATTCCATGCTGAGAGAGCATCTGAAAAGTCATGACAATTATAGAGGCGCTATATAAATCTATAGATACAATACGATGTGCGTTCCTTTAATCCATCATCACGTGATGTTATTTCACCGCCGAATTATTGTTAGTTGAGGCTCCTATAATAAAGAGCCATGGATGGCTCAGTGCGTTGTAAAAACACTCGAGCTCTTGAGCACCACAATGTTAAGACATACATGTAGATAATTATCTGATGCTTACGTTCACTGTATCTCCAAGACCTTTGTCCTTGGCGAACGTTTCCTGGAGCTGTTGATACTTGGCCTTCGTCCTTTCACAGACGTCCTTTGGCATTCCATGACAGTTCAACCATTCCGATCTCGATCCCTCCTTCGGCTGCCAGATCTTAGCCTCAGTTGTGTTGGTGCCGGACGATACGCTTCCTAAGCTTCTTGCCTGCAAGTGAAATATCCTTAGATCAGTAACGATATAGCACGAAACTTCAATTCGCATGTCTTCAAACGTGCGGCAATGTATCAGTTAACAGTTGAATAAATTTTCGTGCATGGCGACAATGGTCATTCATGTATAAAATGCATGCACTAGACCAGAGTAGAATTTTCTCATTAGGTTAAACTTACAGTCAAATTAATCCCTGTAAAAACGCTTTTCTAGTAGCCTATGTAGCGTCTGCTTAAAGCAAATAAACATTGGCAACTTGTTGTAGCCTAAATTGTGCATGAACTTTTCCATATAATTATTATGTAATCCTTTAGGCCTATTTGTTCACAAACTTTTCCAACATGAATACAGATTATGGCATCAATAAAAAATTTGCCAAAGATGATTCTTGTTGTTAATAATTGCGATACTCGTCATCACCGTCATTCTTGTATATTGTGTTTATTTAGATAATCACAAACTTCTAGGGATATGCTCCAACTAACGCAAACCTTCAATCTTGCAAATGCAGACTTAACAATTATTTAGCACAATGTTAACACGCCATTACTACCTGACAGAAGTGCAGAAATGTAGCCACTACCACGAAGTGGACAAAATTTCTAACACTGACTATGTGCATCTTGCAGTAAGCTGCCTTAAAATATTTTACTATGTCAACCTTTGCTTTAAATTATAACGTTTCTAGTAGATGTCTTTAAATTCACTTGCTGCTGTCAATTTATGTTACTCTAGTTCTCTTCAGCTTGCTCTGAGCTCTGTTGGTGTAATACTAACCTCGGCAAGTACGATGCCTTTTATAAGACCTTACCATCAATGAGTGGAAACGGATCTTGCGTGAGTAAGAGTTTCGCTGCAGGCCCAAAAGCACTTGTTTTACTTGTGCCTAAGACCGTGGGCTGCAGGGCTTATCGTGCGGGGTGCACAGGCTATAACGGAACCATGGATTGTAAATCAGGGGGTGTATGTATAGACAAATACACTGAAGATGGCGACCAGAAAACGATTAACCCGACTTCCAAAGAAAACTTGGGTTGAAGTGCGGTCTTCTGTAGTCGGTGGTCACACCTGACAAACAGAGCGTAACGCCGATCAGGGCACGGTTGAAATTCGGTGACTACACTTCGGCGCCGACAGAGTGGGCCTAGGCGCCCGTCCGTCCATCCGCAAAACCGCAGTGCCTAGCCGCCTAGCAAACTAACAAAGAAGAGCCGAAGAACGACAAAGAGCCGACAGCGAAACCCTCTCTCGGTTCTAAGCATCGGAAGTCCCACTGAAGTTGATAGGACTAAAGACTTCTCAGTAACGCCTATGGGCGCCAATTGCAAAGGTGCGAAGAGCAGAATTTTAAGTTTTGCAGGAATAAGGTTGAGTGACCGGTTTTGTCTATCCACCCTCAGACCTCAAATAATCGTTTCCGTTCTGAGCTGTTGATCCAATCCTTTACTTGTTTATTAACGGTTCCGTAGGTTTTTACTTTTTTTTTATCTTGTGGGACCTATTACTAATCATATATACTGTATATTAAGACTTACAGCGAATAACTTAATTAACTCATTGTCCCCAACTGCAGTTTTAGGGAGCACCGTTCTTTCTCAGTCGCTGGCCTCCTGCAGCATGGAAATGGATTCATGCGGTTCTTCCCTTAATTGGTGCCCAGTGCACTTGCCACCACGTCTAATTTCAACCTTAGGACCTGGGGTTTAGCCGGGGACTGAGCCGGGAACGCTCCTGCAGTGGCGTAGACAAGGGAGCTTCGGGGGTTAACCCCCCCATTGGACTAGGACAACAGTTTTTTAAAGTTATTTATCCGCCTAAATAAGAAAAAACAAAACAATTGTTTGGAGTAGCAATTGTTTTTCTTGCTTTATTCTCTTTGTTACTTTATTCCCTTTTTATTTACTGCAATACTGCTGGGTTGGTGTCAGAAAGGGCCTCAAAGGGCATCCGGCCAGGCCATAAAACTCCCAACCCCCATCATAAATTCCTGGCTACGCCACAGCGCTCCTGAGTAGGTGCTATGTACCTCCGATAAGAATGAATGAATGAATGAATGAATGAATGAATGAATGAATGAACCATTAAACTCAATCCTCCGTATGCTTTGCTTGGGTATTTGTGGACCAGTCTGCAGAATTCAATTGCTTTCATCTTGTTCTTGTTCTATATATGTATTTTCATTGCTCATTGGTACAATAAATATTATATTAGCCCACATAGACCGCGATTGTATGCTCACGAACTCTGCATGGGTAAACCGCTGGATGAGCTGTTCTTGTGTGCACGGTTAGCCACACATGCAGGTGACTCAGTTATAATATGAACAAATGTAGGCTTAGCGATGAGCCATTTGTTCCACAATGACTTCAAACCTCACTTAGAATAGCAGCACTGTTTAATATT